>BGPR01008916.1:20943-60688 GCA_013235015.1 Araneus ventricosus | reverse complement strand
GAAGATGTTACTTTAATTTTTGTAAGCCCTATATTATGATAATGGAAGCTCCTATAGGTCCCCCTCGACTCCAGACAGCTTGCATGCGTAAACTTGAAATACTTTGTAAAATTTTCTAATGTTTGTAAACATGTGAAACTTGTTATAAATTTTGTAAATATAAATTTTTTTAATGTCATGTGAAGTGAATGAAAATTTAAAGATTTTTGAGAGGTACGCGAAAGGCGGGCCATTGTTAGGAAATTCTGCATTTTAAGCTACCAAGCTTGCATCTTTTCTAAATTGTCTCTCGTACCTTTACTCTAAGATTCGAAGCATTCTTTCTTTAAGATTTTTACATAATTTCTTTGAGCTAGTCACTTTACTTAACATCCATACTAGAAGCTATTTAGTCGGAATCGTATGACGTTGTCTATTCGATTCCCGCAGCTGATATGTAGATCTACTGATTATTAGCAGAGTATATATACTTGTTTCTACTATGTCATTTAAGAAAGAAGGTACGGTCTGTAGGTCCTCTAAGCATTCTCTCCTAGGAGAGACTTCAGTGCCATGTAAGCTGTTGCTGTACCTATAAGAGGTAGGACAAGTATCAACCTTGTTAAATGGAAATGTGATCTGTAAATATGTTCTTAAATGTGGTCGTCTAATAAATATCTCTTTTAACTTATACGATTCGTCATTTCTGAAAACAATAAGAAATGCTCTATCTCATAGGAATTCCACTGCATGTAATAAGCCAGGACGCTTTTAGCTTATTATCTAGCAGCTCTTCATAACTAGTGTTACTCAAGCTGCCTGTCTCTACTTTACGAGACTAACAAGTGATATTGGCAAACTCGCTTCCTGTGCCTAACAGTTTGGATTGAGGTCGCTTTTCATTGGCTCTCAGCGTCACGTGACTACGCTTGCTTCTGAATGATGTCATAGGAGCGCGCTTAGTTTGGATTTCGAATTTTGTCTTAACTATATATTGTATCATGGAGAAACCAAAATTATCTTTCTCTTGAATTCATCATCCTCTTTAGAAATATCCCAAATAATCGTATTTAAAAGATAATTTTGGTTTTTGGCGAGCTCCTATGACATCATTCAGAAGCAAGCGAAGTCACGTGACGCTGAGAGCCAATGAAAAGCGACCTCAATCCAAACCACAGTAGGATCCGTAAATATGCTGGCGACACCGACTTCTACGAAGACTTGCGAATGCCGCCACTATGGCGACACCGACTGCAAAGGGTAAAACAACTTTATTAGTGTGCTAAAAAGCAAAATTCTTTAATTTAATTTTTTTCTGCCTTTTTTCTCTGATTTATATTTCATTACTATGAATATTAAAGATTCTTATAATTTTTTTCTCGACATCACTACCAGGTGGCGCCACTCGTATGGAATCAAATTGTAATTATAAATCGATTAATTGATAATTAAATTCTAAAAGATAATAAAATGGTGTATTGTCATAGGGAATACACAAGTGCACAAAATTTGAAAATTCTAGCACATCAGAAAGTGAATGAAAGAAAAGTGAATGAATTTATATTTACAAACACGAAACATGTCGAGTTAAATAAAACTGTGTAACAAAGAATATATACGTGTAGATTAATTCATTATATACAATGGAATCAATTCATGTGACGTCACAGCTACGTGACAAGGTTAACTGTACATATCATCTGAAAATGCATTCGCATCATTTGTGAGATGTGTCTTTTATTAACATCTAACACTTTCTTAACATTTTTCACGACCTTTATTAGTAGAACCAGCGGGAGTGGTCTCTCCTAAACTTTCTCGTATACCCCTGACACATGCAGAGAAAAAAAATAAGCTAAAAGGCAGTGAAACGAACAATGGCGAAAAAAAAAATAAGCGAAACGTCATACCACGATGACGTCCAACGCGGAAGTGGAATTAGAAGCCGTCGTGATTACCAATAGGGCTGGGTGTAAGATAAAGAAAACGAAATTTGCAATTTGAACGCCTTTTTTTTAACCGATTTACACAAAAATTGGACACAAATTTACAATTTAGGTTAGAAGGCCATATACCAAATTTCATTTATCTAAGTAATGTTGTTAAGAAGTTATTGCGATTAAAAATATGCGATTATACATACCGAGAGGCAATCAATCCTTTGACGGATTTGGTTCAAAATTTGATACGGACCTACATTCATGATGATAAAACTGCGTACCAAATTTTATCCAAGTAGCTATTCCAGTGTCTGAGTTATAGTGTTCACATGAACGTGGACAGACAGATGGACTTCCCATAGACGGATTTTATACAAGATTTAATAGAAACCTACAAATTGTGTGTAAAGATCACATACCAAATTTCGTTTTCTAATAATTTTCAAATTATTGTGTTCACAGACACAGGGACGCACAGACAGACATAATTCCAAAATTGTGTTTTTCGGACTTAGGGAGGTCTAAAACGTGGAGATTCGTCAAAATCTCGAGTTGGAATTTTTTGACGATTACAATACTTTGTATACTTCGTATACGAGAAAGTAAAAATGCGTTATCTTTCAACTTCTTACTGTTATAACGCAATTAAAAAAGAGAAAATTGTACGAAAACATTTTTCAAGTTGTCACTTCACAATCTTCAGTTATTAAAAACATGGATTCTAAGACTATCCATTAAGCACGCATAGTCTACATACTATGCTCTTTTAGGCCTAACTCTACTAATTAACAAATAATTTTAACTAATTAATAACGAATACCAACACACTGATAAATATATTTAATAAATAATTTGTAAAAAATAATAATATAATAAAAAATTAAGCAAAATTTGCTAAAAATATTCTAAAAATAATTAATTATATTCAAAAAAAAACAAATTTATTCGAAAAAATTCTATTAAAAATAATAAAAAAGTCCAAAAATAATAAAATAGAAAATTAACTCAATATATACATAAATTCTCAGAAACTTAATTATAATTTAGGTTTAACTTTTTGTGATAAAGTCAACGAATATAAACTATTCTAATGTAAACAGTAAATGCTATCAGCTAAATTGTACAAAGATTAAGAACTAATAAAAAACAACTGAAGTTCTAATTTATAAACAATAATTTTAATCAGTAAAAGAATTACGAACTAGAATAATCTCGTATATTACAGAAGAAAAAAAAATAGCAATTATTTTAATAAGTAAAAGAATTGTTCTTGCTGTTACGATTAGCAAATTGCACAGCGCCATGTAGAATTCATAATTTAAACTGGCGCGAGTCATTTTTCTTTTATCATGTGAGAACGAATTCACTCAAACAGTTATACAGTCTTACAAATTCAGACACTATTCACATTCATTTCTTGGTATATATTTGCTCATAGCTTCATCTAACTTTTAAGACAAGATTCCACATTTGATTAACCTCTTTCTACAAGCCGGCTAAACTAATTTACTTTAAACTTCCATATTTATTTTCCTAAACACAAACGAAATTATTTTTTACATTGTCGCAATCTTCATCGTGTCGCTGACAAAAGGAAACATTCAAGCGGTCTAAACAAACTCTAATTTACAAAAGTTAAACATTTTCTAGGAACATAATTGAAAGATAAGTCCTTAGGGGATTTATTTTGCCACAGTAAAAGACTCCAGTTCTTGCATTCTAGTCGCCCACACTTTAAATTGAGAATTAATATAAAAAGAAACCTGGATAATTAAATTTGAAAGCCCGTGTGAAGAAATATAATTTCTTCGTGGTAATGGTAGGATAAATATTTCATTTTTGATTGTATTGAAAACTTAATTAATTAAATTCCAAATTAGCTGCTAAGAGATTAAACAGCAAATATGGACACATTCACTTAACTGGAACCCGAGGTTATTTCGTGGTTCGAATTATGGTATTTTTACACTTTTAATCTTAAATTAAGTTAGACATTATCATTCGCTACAAAAATGACCTGTAATTCAGCTGAGAAACCATAGATTACCTCAAGTGTTCTATGGGCTCTTAGTTGAATCAATACAACACATTTCCAAAACAGAAGGGGTTCATCTGATTATGATATTATTGACCTGCGGAACACGACACTGTTAATGGATTAATAATTCCAAATTAACTGCTAAGAGATTAAACAGCAAATATGGACACATTCACTGAACTGGAGCCCGAGATTATTTCGTGGATTGAATTACGGTATTTTTACACTTTTAATCTTAAATTAAGTCATTCATAGACATTATCATTCGCTACCAAAATGACCTGTAATTCAGCTGAGAAACCGTAGATTATCTCAAGTGTTCTATGGGCTCTTAGTTGAATCAATACAACATATTTCCAAAACAGAAGGGGTTCATTTGATTATACGGCACAGAACACTACACTGTTAATGGATTAATATACTCCCTCTCCTCGACTTACAACCATCCACACTTACGACCGCAAAAAATAAATTTTTTAACCGACATATCCGGCTAGCTCACAGGAAGTGAAATGGACGGTTAAAATAAAGCTGGGCCATAGTTAAATTAAATTAAATTTATTTTTCTCACATTTTAAACATAAAATAATTCTGACTTTATTACGATTACATAAACTGACATTATTCAACTCGCTACGCATGGTGAGATTTTTCCGACCGGTCCCAGTAAGAAGAAAAGAAGCGATCCTTCTTGCAAGTATAGTCAAGAGACTCTGTCTATCCTCCTTCTGATAGCGAAAAGTCCTTGCAGTGCCATCTCTTGGTAGGAGGGTGAATTAAAGTCTATCATGGCGCCATCTCTTGGTAAGAGGGAGAGATAAAATGTGCTTGTCACAATTTAAAAATGTAAAATAAAAAAAAAATTAGATTGTATTTTCTGACCGAGCAAAGCGAGGTTCTGGTTTAACTCGACCATTTGGCATTTCATTTATTTTTTTTATAAATTTTTTCGTTGCGCGGTCACGACCAAACGCAGGGTTTGATTTTTTTCACGTTTGGCATGAATGTTCTTGAAGTCATTAAAACTATGTATGGGCAAGGAGTTTTACTTTTTGGATCTGTTTCAAGATGGTGACCGT
The DNA here is from genome assembly GCA_013235015.1 of Araneus ventricosus. NCBI lineage: Eukaryota > Metazoa > Arthropoda > Arachnida > Araneae > Araneidae > Araneus > Araneus ventricosus. Next base: position 55,652 of record BGPR01008916.1, on the reverse strand, counting down.
TTTAATTCTGCATTTCATTTCATGTTCACCTTTTTTAACAATTCTAGCCAAAACGGTTCGCGCTATACAGATTTAAAGGTACCTCACTCTCGATCACAAATTTTCTACAATTTTGTACAATTTTCTAGCACACATTGTCTAACAAAGCAGCACATTTTTTGACGTAACTCTGATGGTTTACCGGCAAACGAGAGGTAAAGGAAGTGACGGCTCGTTAGCTCCGAAACAGGCAGTGCTGCAAAAGTTTTCGCTGGTATGGGATTTTCGAACAAAGTTCAAATCCGGTATAATGAACCTGCAAGTTTCATATTTAATTTTTCGCTTAGCTAAATCTGTGAAAATACTATTTTTATGGGGTCTACAATGCTCATCTTTTCTTAGATACTCTTAATAATATATTATTTATCCCTAATTTTTAACTGAATAATATTTTAGAAAATTATCTTCAAACTTGCTTCCGAAGAGTGATTTCTAACAATATAAAGCAAATATTTAATAAACCAGACACGTTTCTGTAGAGGCAACATGAAGTGAAACAGAAACCCATTGAACAGCCCATGAAAGGAAGCGAAAACAAGCCAAACAGAGCTGTAATGACCGCAGCTAAGGTGCCTCTAAATTCAAAGGGAGACAAGGTTGATTTTTTCCCCGATCCATCGCTCAGCGGTGCTCGGTGCGCGAATTTTGATCCTATTGGGGAGGGGCTCTTTGCAACGCTAGCCGGTATCTCACTTAAGCGTATATCACACGGACAGCTATTGAGTACTGTTTTCGTGGTCACTAGGGTAATGCCACTCACCAAAAAGTGTGTAGCACGTGACGCATTGAGACAAACGGTCAGGCAGGATTTCGGTCATGGCGAACTACGTCACCGTCAAAGTCACACCCGATTGGTTTGAATTTTCGCTGCTGACGATTTTCCGTCACCATCGCGTGCATTTTCAACCCGGTTGAATACAGTCCACGATTTCCATTATCTTGTCGGACCGGTCACGTGCTAAAACTTTTTTGGGGAGTGGCATCACCCTAGTGATCACGAAAACAGTCCATGATAGCTGTCCGTGTAATATACGCTTTAGTTGTTGACTGATTTTCCGCCTTCCTTTTATGCTTTTATTACTTATTTTGCCATTTTCGTTGATCATTGAACTCTCGGAGTGGAAAAGTAAGCGAATAAGAATAAAAACAAAAATACAAGCTTTTAAAATAACTTCAGGGGGCGGATTGCAGCTTTTCAGCCCTAATGGACAAACCGAAACTGGGTAAAAGTTAAGGCGGTATCTCACTACATGATTTTTCCCCGTCCAGGGACAACGGTTTCGACGGGACGGTTTCTCCTTCAATGTGTCCTTGAGCGTAGGGGTGGACTCCCCTTCTTTACGATCAACAACCCCCCCCCCCCAAAAAAAAGGGTTGGCAGTTGCAATGTGTAATTGCATTTTAGGCGATGTAAATATGTTTTTTTGCGTTTGTATTTTTGCTGTCTTTTCATTTCCGCGTTTGACTTAGTACTTGTCGTTTGTTGCAGTTGCGTTTGTCTTCCATGAATGCCAATACTTTGGTGTAGATGAAATTATGAAATTCTTTCGCATATAAGATCAATAATATACCAAGATGAAGAAAAAATTGCTGTTGCTCTTAATAATTAATGGAAGATTTTACTTTAGAAGTCTGATTTCATTTTCTTATTTCTAATATAATTTTAATTGAAATCACCTGATAAATCCGGGGTTACTCGGGATGAAAGAGCTTCCTAGTCTAATATCTTTAATGTAAAAATGGCTTTTATATGAAATATTATAATTCAGAAAATCCTCTCACTGTCTGAATCTTTCTAAAAAATAAATAATGGTCAAGAATTAGTTACCTCGAATGCACAGATGACACATAGTATTTGCGAACAAAATTTTAAGAAGATATTTTCAATAGTTTTGATTTCTACAGCATACAAAAAAATTGGTGTTTCAGATTTATTTATAAAAATTATCGACATAGTTATAAGGGGGGAAACAATCCCTCAAGAAACGTATAAGTAGTAAATAAAAGCATAAAGGGTAGATGCTCCACTTTTGGCCACTGTACCAGTTTTGGGTGCAATGCATTTATTGGTCCAGGAATTAGATGTTGTCCAGGAATTAGACCCATTGATTTGATATTAACCTATAAGATGCATTCCTACACCTTAAGCAAACTCTTCTTTAGTATTTACAATATGATTAGTTCATTTTTCCTTAACATGCGACTTGTAAGAAAATTAAATACATGAACATGTATCAAGTACTCACAAGTGTTAAGGTGTTTTTAAGGAGCAATGTTTTGGAATCTTTCATCGTCAGACTCTCAGAAATAACTGCTAATTCTAAAATTAATTATCTATAGGTTTATGAAGGCTTTTTTAAAATTTCCTATAGGGATACTTTAAATATTTGCATATAAATTCAGCCATTCAAAAAAAATTGCCAGTATATGCAGCATGTTTAGGGTGACCGGGATACAATGGGTCACTTTTAATAACACAAAATATAAAATGTATCATAGTTGTTTATTCATGGCTTCAGTTCATACATATAATGCAAGATAAACAAATATTAAAGTTGGGAAACGACACATTAAAAGATTTTTGTGTTACTGAGTCTCCAAGTTTCTTGTGAAATTGCAGCTTCTGAAAGACTCATCATAATGTCTTGATCATTTATAAAATATTGGTCATCTATGGAAATGCTTTTATGGGACAGTACTTCTTTTTTAATTAATTTTATATCATTTAACACTTAATTTATGCATAATACCCATAGATACAAACTAATAGAGCATTATTTTTTTAAATAATCATACTATTTCATTTAATTTTTGCTTAATATAGCTATAACATAAAAATTAAAAATTTGCTGAATGTTTATAAAATAAAAACAAGAAAAAAACTCAAACAAAAAAAATGTAAAACTTTGACACGAAATTAATAATAAAAAAAGTAAGAGAGATTATTTTATGAGTGTAGTTTTTATCAGCTGGATTTCCAGAGAGCCGGCTTCTCTTGAATTAAATCTATCAATGCAGACTCTTTTTACGCAGACCAAATATACTTTTTTGCATCCATGGTGATGGCGTTAACACGTTATGAAATGACTTCTGTGTAGCCAACCTTACGAAAATCGCCGCCTAAGTTTTCAATGACGTCACTGGCAAGTCGAACCTGATTGGTTCAGTCATTCACGACCGCGATCTTCGACGGGGGCTTTTTAGCAAAACGGAAAATATCCGACGTCGCTTTCCGGGCTAATAAAACCGGTTCCAAGGACCGAGAAGCGTGTTTGCTGTCCCAAGCTGGCGAAATACCTGGTAGTGAGGTAAGGCCAGAAAGAAATAGCGCCAAAGAAGTGCGTTACTGACCTACCGAGAGCGAGAATGATGTCTCTCGTTTTATGAACGAGTGATGAATGTTTTACCGGAGAGCAGGGACTCTTGGTCCGCCATCTCCGATACATGATGAATTAATTATATTTGGGCCTAGCTAAAAGATGATTTGAACATACACTTTTAAGGTTTCCTGAAAGGGGAATTTATTTATCTGTAAATGAAGAATTTAATTAGTCACATATGATATCTCACTCATTCACCTATCATTCAATTTACTCTTTCATCCAATTTTAATTAACTATATTGGAAAAAGACAATTTATTTACCTGTTATAAGGCTGGCGGTCTCTGAACAGAATAACTCAAACACACAACGAACTATGCATGGCATTTAGTATGCAGCCTTTTCACCAAATTTGCAGACTTCTGTAAAATTCTGGAAGAAAACTTATATGTTTGTCCGCCCAGATCCATGTGAGCAAGAGAACTTCAACAAATGGCTAGCAAGGGTGATTGTGGCCTCATGAAAAAATACATGAAATTTTAGCAGGAAAATTACGTGTAGGGAACGGATATGTATTCATTTATTACGACGCAGATTCAACTTTTGCATGCAATTTTTAATATGCTTTTTTCATATAAGAAATTGATTTAATTTATTTTGTCTTAGTTCATGAGTTTTCAATAACATTCTATAGCACACATGAAAAGAAACCATCAAAATTGATAATAAAACAATATTAAAAATATAATAACATTTTGTATGAATAGCATTAATGAATTAAATACATATATAAATTCTTATGGGACCATTCTTAAGTGAGGTAGTTATTCTTAGTCATGGTATGGCATTTTCTAAAAATTCATTTTGATTGACTCAGCATAATCCAAAGTTAACAACAAGAATATACGAAAAAATTTTTTGCACTAAACCTAAATTGTTTTTCTGGTTTTTGATATTTCTTATTAAAAGAATGTTTCATATTACTACAAAAATAATTACTCATGAAATGATTTTTTTAAGAAAGTGAAAATTAAATCGAAATAAAAATCGGAGTTTTCAGTATGGATTATAATTTATGTAGTCGTAGTAGGAAGCCGAAATTGCGTAGAAACTACGGAGAATCCGTAGTAGTTTGAGTCTTTGGCACTCCCAAGTTTTAAAAGAATAGATTTATCAGAAAATACCGGAATTCCGGTATTAAGGATGAAGAAAATACCGGAACACACAATCACCCCTGGGCTAAATGCAGTGGTGAATCCAGGATTCGGATCGGGGGGGGGGGCATAAAACTTTTGTATCATAGTGACGAAAGACAAACCTCATGGCTTACGTAAACCAAAACACTTTAACTTCACAGACTTTCCTCACCTGACAATAAGAATATGATTCTTGGGTACTTACGTATTAACGCCACCAAGGCTACAGATTGGCGGTAATGCGCTAATAAAGAGCAATCTTGTTTACAAAAACCGCCAAATTGGCGTTAATACGTAAGTACAAAAACCGCCAAATTGGCGCCACTTAAAAACTGCCAAATTGGCGCCACTTAAAAACCGCCAAATTGGCGTTAATACGTAAGTACAAAAACCGCCAAATTTGGCGGCACTTAAAAACCGCCAAATCTGTAGCCTCGGTGGCGTTAATACGTAAGTACCGATTCTTGTAGTGTTCTTTATGATACAATACTTTCGATAATTTAATAAAAATACAATGAAATAACTAGCCAAAAATGTTTTCGACCGCGTCAACTTTTCCTGATACAGGTGGGTAACTGAAAAGTAGGAAAGTTTCGACCTGTCAAGCCAGAAAGCAATGTTGTCACGATTTTATTATTTTTTTTAAAGTGAAAATTAAAAAAAAAAAACAGTTGTAGCGATTTTTAATAAAATAAAGAATTTTGGTTTAGCTCTGGGGGCTGCAGCCCGATAGCCCTCCCCCTGGTTTCACCTCAGGTTAGATGGATGAAACTAAACATACAGATTTATCATCAAAATTGTAGATCTGTATCAGATTTTGGACCTAGGAGGAAGACACCAAAATCCATATACAGTTTTATTCAGTATGAAGCACGAATTTGTATTAATATACGCCATTTTGTATTAGTATACGAAAAAGTAGTGGGAAGAAACTTCCGCTAATTTGAGTTCCCCCATACTGTCTGTCCGCTACGATAACTGTCGCCACGGCGGTCGCTATAGTAATTGGTTATGCTAGGGGAGATCCATTTTGAAAAGGAGAAATCCAACCAGGGTTGAAAGATCAAAATAATGCTAAACCTTCTTAAAAATAAGGCCAAATTCGAAAATTGATTGAAAACGTCATTTGCTAGTAGAAAAGCGGCTATCCTTCATGAAAACGAATCCCACTTAATAGGAATATGTTCCATTATTAAACTAAAATGTAAGTGAAAGAAATTTAAAACATCCTTGTTCTATTCAGGAGCTATTTATGTGTAATGTCAAAAATTTATTAAAAAACAATAGAATAAGTAACTAAATATTGTTCTAAAAGTCATTAACGAAAATAAAGCCAAAAAAAGGCCAGATGAAAATTCCTAAGGCCAAGGGCTTTGACTAAAGCCAAATTTCCATAATTTGGCCTTAAAAAGACCAATATGGCAAACTTGAAGCCAACGGAAGTCGGAGATTTTTTTATTCTTGGCGACAGTTTGCGGCGGAACACATTTGAATGAACTTCTACCTACTAGAAATGGATTCTTCCTACGATAACCTGTTTCTATGGCGACCGCCATAAACTAGGCAATTTGGCGGCGACTGTTCTAGTGGCGGACAGACAGTACATATTGAAACCCTTCTACACAGCCACCTTCCGTTCCAAGCGAAATCAGCCGCTCTGACGGGATTTCCATTTTGGAAGACAAAGTATTGTTAGCAACGGATTCGGAAACCCTCCGCACTTTTGCGCATGCGCCGGGCGGAGTTACTTTTATCAAAATAGGGGGGAAGAGCAGAGTGGAAGGGTGATGTTTACATTTTACTGAGCGTATCTAACAAAGAACTCCGGAAATGCGCTTATATGACTCATTGCCTGACACCCATTTCCGGAATAAAATCGTCCAAAAGTGGTTGTCTCGGAATCCGTTGCCGAACAGTACATAATAAGACAAGCCCTAATTCATTATTTATGACACAATTCATTTTAAGACTTATCAAAAGAAAAAAGCACTATATTCGAAGGTTTCTAAAATTCTTTGAGAGAAGATACCAATTGTGTCTAACGGATCTTTCGGCTTTCTCAATGGAACCTTACTTTCAATTTTGTTTTTTAATTGGGAACGCAAATTCCTAATCGATAAATCAGTAGTTGTTGAAGAATGGGTAAGAATATTATTATTATTTGTGGAATCTGTTGAGCTCGAAATTTAATTTTCTTATGACCCAACCCGCATCAGCAGCTTCTTTGTCAGAGTCATAAATAGCGACAGAAAGCCATAAAAAGTGTTTTTAGAAAAGTAAATGTATTAAATCGAATGATGCATACAATAATAGCTGATAAGATTATAAAGGAAAGTAGACAACACAGTAAACAGTACAAAAAGTGATTCAGATGTTCTTTGAAAGTTTCCTAGCATTTCTTTTTCGATCAGTTATTCAAATAATATTTATTGTATCAATTATTAATTTGTGTCAATTATTTAGTAGTAACAATTGTTTCAGTATAAGTTATTGTATTTTACACTACAAGAATCTTTATAATTTTTACTTTCTCGTATACGAAGAAAGAGAAAGTATTGAAATCGTCAAAAAATTCGAACTCAAGATTTTAACGAATCTCCACGTTTTAGACCTCCCTGAGTCCGAGAAACACAATTTTAGAATTATGTGTGTCTGTGAACACGATAACTCAAAAATTATTAGAGCTACAGAGATGAAATTTGTATATTGTCTTTACACATAATTTGTAGGTTTCTATCAAATTTTGGACAAAATCCGTCCACGGGAAATCTGTCTGTCTGCATGTCCGTTTTAATGTGAACGCGATAACTCACAAATTTAAATAGCTAGGCGGATAAAATTTGGTACACATTTTTATCATCAGGAATGTAGGTTTTGTATCATATTTTGAACCAAATCCGTCAAAGGGTTGACTGTCTGTCTGTATAATCGCATACTTTTGAACGCAAGAACTTCTTTAAAAATTACTTTGATAAATGAAATTTGGTATGTAGCCTTCTTACCATAATGGTAGATTTTTGTATCAATCGGTTAAAAAAAAGGGCTTTCAAATTGCAAATTTCGTTTTCTTTATCATACACCCAGCTTTATTGGTAATCACGCCGGCTTCTAATTCCACTTCCGCGTTGGACGACCTTCGGAAATCGTGGTATGACGTTTCACTTATTTTTTTCCTCCACTGCGTTAGGGATTCTTGTTCGTTTTACTGCCTTTAGCTTATTTTTTTTCTCTACATGTGTTAGGAGTATACGAGAAAGTTTAGGGAAAACAACTCCCGCTGGTTTAACAAAATGTGTTAAATACAGACTTAAAAATAAAAAGGTATTATCAATTTTTCGCGTAACTCTTTTCATTTCAACGGTGTATTCAGGTTTGCAGAAAGTAAGTCATTCTTTCAAACAATAATCCGATTAATTGTTTTTTATAAAATTTAAGAGCTCAGGTGATTTAAAACTTTTTCAAACTATTGAATCTCATACGGTCATTAGTGAAATTTAATCGATGAAAGCTTGTGATGCTTCAAAGAAGAATATTCTTCTTAAATCGAAGAAATAATTTAATTAATCTCTGTAATCCCATGCGAAAAAATGAAACATGATATCTAGAAACTTAATAAGACTTGTAGCTGACGTACGTGCACTTTTAAAAATGCAATGAAAGATTTTGAGATTAGTTTCTTCAAAAAAATATTTTGCTTAAGAAGTTACGGATTACTTATTTCAGATGCAGTGGTCGAATTGCTTCGTTTTTGCACAAATTCTAACGACTTATGAGTTTTCACGTACAATCTTCTTGCTCTAAAGTGAATTATAGAAAAATGTTCGTACAGCAGTTAGATTCGAAGATGGTATAGTTAAAATCTTTCTTAGAAGTTTTTCTATCATCAACCAATTGCGATTATTATTTCTTTAATAGATATAGTACAGATATCATACAGCAACGTATTTTCATGATTTATTGTTCAAATTAATTACACCTGTCCCAGACGCATTTCGTGAAAAAATCTGAAGTTGATAAAAATTCATTAAAGACAGCTTATTTTTATTATTCTAACTAATCAATAGGATCTTGGTAGATTTTTGACAGAATCGGAGTTTCGGACGTGGAAAATTGTAGATCTGAGATCCGATTCTATATGAGTATTCAGCTAATTTTTGTTTTATAAGCTGACTGCTCAGATAAAATCGAATCTCGGACCTACAATTTTCCACCTCCCAAACTCCTATTCTGTCAAAAATAGGGCCATGGTAGATTTTTGACAGAATCGGAGTTTCGAACGTGGAAAATTGTCGGTCCAAGATTCGATTTTATCTGAGCAGTCAGTTTATTTTTATTTTTCTAACTAATAAATAGGCTCATGGTAGACTTTTGACAGAATCAGAGTTTCGGACGTGAAAAATTGTAGGTCCGAGATTCGATTTTATTTGGATCAGTCAGCTTATTTTTATTTTCCTAACTAATAAATAGGGCCATGGTAGATTTTTGACAGAATCGGAATTTCGGACATAAAAATGTCCGAAATTCGATTTTTTCGGAGATTTTTTTAGTGTATATAACTCTGATGATGCTTTATCAAGGGTCAAATTTAACCTTTTTCCACGTATTTATGAATTTATACCTCCACATAATGAAATTTTGCTTAATGTTTTCCTTTTTTTTTTTTAAATTCTCTCTTAGACATAATACATCAAAGGAAAATATTATATTCTTCAAAAATTTTCCTCCTCGAGATTTTGACGAGTCTCCAGGTTTTAGACCTCCCAAAATCCGAAAAATATCATCATCGAAGGATATATGTCTGTCGATTTAGATCAGTAATGGCGAATCTTTTTGAGAAGTGGGTTAACTTTGGTTCATTATTTTTTAATAATAGCCTGCGTTGTCACTAAGTCAGTGACATCACTTGGAAACGTGGGGAGGGAAAAGTGTCCCAAAAATTTGGAAACACCGAAAATTTGTTAACTTAAATAATTGACAGTTGAACTTTTTTTTCTTTTGCTCTCACTTTTAAAAAATTTTAGAGGCAAAAAAATTTACGATTACTTTTGTTGTTCAAAATTTAATAATAAAAAATAATAATAAAGTTGAATTACTAAACATTTCTAGGCGCGTTTGACAAGTCTATTAGTTAATTTAACACTTGCGAGCCCTTTCTGCTTTCTATGATACATCGAATATTCTCGGCAAGTTTGTGACCGGCTGTCATGAGTCATACATAGGTGCAGTGATAAGGCAGAAAATCGGTTACTGTCCTACCACCACGAGGAAAACCTCAAACACCGTTATGGAACGTATGGCGGTCGTTATGGAACGGGATATTCCAATGCGTTTTGGGGTTAAACGAAAGGGCTTTATTTTATTTGGCGCAGATAGAACCGGTGGAAGTCTAATTTCGCTTTGTACTTCGGCCGAAAACGAATTCCTCGCCAAACGAAGTGCGCTTAGTTTGCCAAATGTTGCGGTTGATTTTATATCAGTTTCACTCCTTTCTTCGACTCGTCTACTTGATGCAACCCTGTTCAGGGTTTTTCTCGTGGCGGTAGTACGAGGAATGGCGGTTATTGCAAAAAAAAAAAAAAAACCGTTTAAACTGGTTTTTTTCACCTCCGGTTTAACCTGGCGGTTAAAACCGCTCAAAATAACCGTTTTTCGGTTTTTTTTTTTTAAAGCAACATTTGTGGACCGAATTTTTAATTAAGAATAATATACAATAACTAAGTATTAATACAATAATTAATTAATGTAATAAGTAATGATTATAAATAAGTAATTAATACAATATGTAATAATAATAAATGAGTAATTATTGCAATAAGTAAGTATTCTAGACAAAACTTTTTATTAACATTGTATTCGCAAGAAATTAATTCATTGGCCAATATTTATCATCTAATCTGCTTAGCAATGTGTTGATCTGTAAGTCGACACTTCTCATCGGAAACAACATCATTCAACGTAGATACTAATCTTTCGGACGTCTCAAAACTTCCGACTAAATATAATTATTATTTGGCAACAAAAAACAGACGCCGTTTGCAGAAAAAATTTTTTATTAATATTGTTTTTGTAGGAAATCAATCCATTGGCCAATATGTATCTGTTCATAAAGACTCTAAAGTAATCGCCAACCAACAGACGCCTCGAGGAAGCGATTGTCGGTATTGGCCTATGATGAAATTCAAAGCTACATACCTAAAATCAAGTCGATCCTAAAATCGAGCTTATCTTCCGACCCGGTTTCTTTCCTGGTTTTTGGAGTTAAAAAAATAACTGGTTTAAACCGAGGCAAAAAATAACCGTAAAAACCGGTTAACCGAAAAAAAACGGTTTTCGGTTTAAACCGGCATGTTTTTTTTCATCCCTAGGTAGGATAGTAGTCAGGTAGGACGTTATCGGAAATATTTTTTTATAGATTCGGCGTTAGATATTTGTGCTTTAATTTTTCAATATTTTCGATTGTCTGTTGTCTGTTTTATGATCTAAAAATTTACTAATAAAAATACCATATGTGTCTCTCGGTAACGCTCTGACGTCACCAACAATAAAATTCGCGCCATAGCACTGGGAGACGTTAAACAGCATTATTTCATTGTTAGAGAACCTAAATTTCAGTAATTTAAAAGAGTAATTTTCGTTCTAATTTCAATTTTCATAACCGTAAAATAGTGAAATAAAATTTTCTATCCATTGATATAAAATTTATCTCGCTATGACCAATAGTTCCCGAGAAATTTTAAACTATATTAATCACATATTTCAGATTAATTTCCGTTTTTTCATAGAAAGTAGTAAATTAGGTCAGTGGTATATCATGCGCGTGATATAGTTTTACGCCCCGATGCATCTGATTATTTATTGCAATCGTGATGATATAATTTGATAATATTTTTGGCAACGTCTGACAAGCAGAAAAGTGCATACGGTCTTGATTAGAATTTCGAAAACGATTTCCTTTGAAATTTTATCTTTCGTTTGGCAAGCTGAGAATTTCATGGTTATCGAATTATAATAAAATTGTTAAACAACGGAAAATACTTCACACGGAATGTTGTTTACCAAGAGGTGTTTTGAATAAAGAAATACGTAAATAATATGTAAATAAAAAAAATTATTTTCTGTCATAAAACGTATGTTTATTTTATTTGTTTTCAATCAATGTTAAGCATTTCTCTCGCACATACATCTATTTAAACGCGTCAAATTTGACGGGAAATCTCTCGAATGAAGAGGCAATTTGCACTCGTCATACCATGACGGGTGATTTTCTAGTAAGTTTATAAAAATCAACGCTTGCGATATTTAAAAAGTCTTCGTGGGTCAGTATTTGATCCACGAAGGCCACGATATGAAATGGATAAAATGGCGGGGTGGGAGGTTATAAGTTCACCACCACTAGTTATGAAAACTATAATTCAAAAACGCATCGAGCAGGACTGACGATATTTGATGTGCCGTCTTTGCTCCAAAATTATATATTTTTATTCGATTTTAGACGAAATCCTTCTGAGAGAAATTTTTCTATCTGTCCATCCATGTATATAAACACGATAGACTAAAACGCAAGGAATTGGATAGAAGAAATTTATCAGAAATAGATACTTCCAAAGATTCACCTCCGGAACCAGAAATTCGATGAATACCCAGTTGAGCAGCAGAGCACACGAGCTTAAGAACAGCAACCAGCCTCCACCCATTCTTCCGTAATTCAATCGAAAAATTCACCCTTCACATCACTGCCAACCCTGGAGTAACAATTCCAGCGATCCTTCAGTATCAACAAGACAGAACAAACCAGCGGGAGTGTTCTCCCCTAAACTTTCTCGTATACTTTCCCAAAAAGCTGCCGTTTCCCCTTCCCCGCGTGGCTAAAAAAGTAACCTACTCGAACCTGGTGATAAAAAAAGCTATATTTGAAAGTTTTTAATCAACAAGAAAGGATTCAAAGACGAATTACGTTTGTTGGGGAAGTTAGTGACAATATTTGTAGGGAAAAAGCCGGAGGCCGGTATATGAAAAAATCTGGATCCCGAGCAACGCCGGGTTTTCTGCTAGTTATTCAGTAAATATTCGGAATCATTATTAGTGAGATCATGCTGATTTTTTCCAGTTGTTGTTTGTCAAACAGAAAAAAAAGGAATAATTAATCTATGGATTATATTTTCTAGTAACTAGTTAGCTCGTGAATATATAACAATTCACATAAATTGGAAATTGTAAAACACGAATCTATTATTTTCAATAAATATCGGAATGAGATCCTGTTGATTTTTTCCAATCGTTGTTTGTCAAACATAAAGAAAATTAGCAGTACTTCTATGGATCAAATTTTCTAATAACTAAGTAGCTTTTAATCCTTTCAAGTTCACTACATGTTTCGTTTTGAAAATTACTAAATTTATTACAAAAATGAGTATTAGACATGTAGCTGTTCATAAATATGTGAAAGGAAAAAAAAGTTACAATTTTTTATTTTCAAGAAATTTGTTGTTTCACAGTGGAACCAATAGACGGTAACGGGCTATTTTCCCTCCGAATAAGTTATCGTCGAAATGCAATTTAAATTAGGTATTTAATTTATGAGTATACGTGAGTATTCAGGATACTCAACCTTCATAAAATTCAATATTACTTTCGAAGATGCAATTTTAAAAAATATCAAATTGTGCAAGAACCCTCATCATTTTGTTTCTCTTAGAGATCGAAAGCAATTTAGCTCTTGCAATGCCAATATTTGTGTGAATACTAACGGTATTAAACTGGAATTTTTATATAAGTTGGCCTGTATATCTGGCTCTTAAGTTATTTCGCCCATACGCAGTAAAAAAAGGCTCAATGTGTGGTTACACTGCGGAACCAATGAACGTGAAAGGTTTAAATATTATGCAGGGTTCAGAGCTCAAACGCAGTGGCGTAGCTGCAGCTTTTGCCGACTGGGGCGAAATTGTAACATGCCGCCCTTCCTTTACAAGTTGCATAGAGCACTCAAACACCAAAATAAAAAAACAGGAAAAAACTTAATTATAGTAACGTAATGCGTCGTTTGACGCCCTCTATCTCTGCAGATATAGTCTGACCGATGATTCCGAGATTCTCTTTTGGGCGATTTTACACCGGAAAGGGGTGTCAGGCAATGAGTCATATGAGCGCATTCCCGGAGTTCTTTGCTAGATCACGCTCAGTAAAATGTAAAAATCACCCTTCCATTCTTCACTTTCCCCCTATTTTGATGAAAATAACTCCGCCCGGCGCATGCGCAAAAGCGCGGAAGGTTTCCGAATCCGTTGCTATACAATAGGTTGCGAAATTGCACGTCCACCATCAGTCTTTCTTTCACATATCGGCAATTTACCGACAAAAGGCGAAAAATGCGAATTAATTAACTTAGTTATTTTTTTATGCGCACAATGATTTAGCTAGTGTCGCTGATCTTCTTAGTTGCAAAATTGTTTTTCTGCATGTCTGATTTTGCCGTCCCTTTTGAAGCGCCTGCCATTAGCTAAGCCACTGTTCAGAAGAACCAAGTCCATGTTTTGACGTAAACTTACGTCCCTCCATAGTGGTCTAATGGGGTGTCGGGAAAGGAAACAATTATGACGCTTTTCGTGGTAAAGTTAAACGCTTATAGCTCCGCAGCCAAATAACATAGAGAGTTGGTTTTAGTTTCATTTAACAGAGAAAGGTGGACATTGAAGATTTCAAAATGAATTTTAGAATTTCGAATTACGATTTAGTCACAGTCGAGTTGCAATGTTGGTGAAAATCACGAAGAATTTTGATGACGACAGCGATCGATGCGCGCGCACGCAGTGACCAACCTAGCTTCCCGCGCTTTCTCATACCTAACTGTTTGGCGGCCTCAGTCGCTTGTGAGCGATATATTAACTGGATTTTCCAAATTTTGTTTCGTAGAAATTTCTAGAAACTGCCAAAATGAGTCAGCGAAGTGATTTGTCGAAGCGGAGACGAAATCGAGCTGCTGCTCAACGTCAAATAAGTGAGGAAGAGAAGAACGAGAACAAAGAAAAAGACCCAACCAAAACCACGAATGAGTCACATAAATTGAGAGTTACAAAGAGCTACTACAATCATATAATCTCAGAGCCACAAAGAGTTACATCAGTCACATAATCTCAGAGTCACAAAGAGTTACTTCAGTCACATAATCTCAGAGTCACAAAGAGTAACTTCAGTCACATAGAGCTACTTTAGTCTCACAGACCTACTTTAGTCACAGTCGAGTAAGGTAAGTAAGTCCCAGCGGTCGTTTCGCAGAGACAGCCTACCGTCGAATTTTTTTTTTTTTTTTTCTCATTTTACAGTAACACTGCATTGGTGGTGTCGAAATGTTATATTTTCTGTAAAATAGTGATTCTAGTGCCTAGTTCAATTTCTAATAATTAGAAGTTCATTGCTGTTTTGAATGCAGCCAATCAACTTTGAGATGTTTTTCCTTAGAGAAGGATCTCATTGAATTGTTCCACTTTAATCCCTAACCCTTCATATAACAATTCATAAATTTAAAGATGTTCAAGCGAACCAAGTCCATGTTTTTCTCATTTTGCAATAAAACTGCATTGGTAGTGTCGAAATGTATATTTTCTGTAAAATAGTGATTCGAGTGCCTAGTTCATTTGTATCCACCAGGCATCAAGAATAATTAGAAGTTCATTGCTGTTTTGAATAAAGGATGTCATGGAATTTTTCCACTTTGATTCCTAACCCTTCATATAACAATTCATAAATTAGAAGATCGTAAAACAGCGAATCTTTTGTTCTACATTACATAGCTAGAATCTTTTATTAGTATGCGTGACTTTGATAAATAAGGACTGAAATGTAGGTTTTCCTCTTTAGACAATTCAAACCCTTCATTAGAAAGAAGTAACCTATTTGAAGCAAAAGTAACACTTTCTTATCAAGTCACGGTACCTCAAAGATAAAAGTAACTCATTCAGTCGCATTTCTAATCTACTTAACGGAACGAGAACACACCTGTGTTCTATTCATGAGAAACATTATAGTCGTTCGAAGTGAGTTCTAATTTGTGAGATCTTTGCACCACTTATCAAAAGAGTGGAAATAAATTCATTCCCTCTCCTCCGGAAACATTCGAAAGAGAAAAATTTCCTTTTAGAAAACAATTCGATAAAGAGCGGGAAATTTTCTTTGTTTCACGAAATTAAAACAACAACCGTTTTCCGAACACGTGACCAGTTGTTTTAATTAATTCGCGTAATTCCATTTTCGTAAGCTGCTGGTGGGAGCCATCGAATAAATTGTTAAAATTCCTCTGTAAACCGGAGATCGATTCGCTTCTTTGCAGAATACATATTGAAAACGTTTACATTTAGTGCTTTGTTTGTTAAAGGAATGCAAAGAAATGTTCTATAAGTTATCGTTTGCTGTTGAGTGATGCATGATAAAATCAACTCAATTTATTTTGTACTTGAAAACTACTGATATTTTCTTATTGCGAAAACTTTGTAATTATCTAAGCAATTATAAAATTTTCGTATCTTAGGTGGAATATTGTTGTTTAGTTGGTCATTCTCAGAAAAAAAACTACTTAATTATAAAATTAGTATCAATAATATTAGTTTAATATTAGTGTCTGTAAAATAATTATATAATTTAATAATAATAATTTCGTATCTTCGGTAGAATAGTTACCGTATTTTTTCTAAGTTGTCGTATCTTCATTAGAATAATGTTGCCTGTTTTCAGCAATCTCAAAGAAATCCCTGCCCGTCTGTATTCACATGCCAAGTCACAAAACCTTTTATTAGAGACTATTTATCTTTATATCTTGGATGATTACGTAAATTTATTCAAACACTTCCGAGATTACTAGTTATTCATCAAAGCAAGCGAAGAGAAATACATAAGGCCACGGCCACACGAGCGTTTTTTCGTCGCTTTCGTCCGACGATCTGTCGCGCAAGAAGACCACGGCCGGCAGTTTCTTTTATGCGAGCTCAGTCGTTTGTTTATATTTTCTCGTGGAACAGAGTGGCGAATTCAAACAGTTGTTTGTGTTAAACCTTCAATACATTAAAAATATATAATAAAAAGTTCATTTTATTTATCTCATACTTGAAAACGAAGCAAAAGGGTTTATAATTTCATTCAAGTTTTGGGTGTTTGTTATTTTCTGGCATTCTTTCCCTTCAACTGAAAAATTTCAATGATAACTTATAGATTCTTTAATATTTATTTAAAGTAAGAAGGTAATCGAAAGAATTCCAGCCTTAATTTGAACCATATTAATTTCTTTTACCTCCAAGGCAAATTTCTTCAGTTTAGTTTTAATAACGCCCCGTTTTGAAGCAACAAGAGGTCTATTTTGGACAGTTTTTTCGATTTAAGATACCATGAGTAACAAATACCTTATTTTAGTTGTATTAACGTCTCGTTTCGAAGCAACACGAGGACTATTTTGTGACGGACTTTATAATTTTGAACCGCGACCCGATGACAAGGACAACACAATAAATCAATTTTTAAGATGCCAATTATTAAAATTAGGTTGAAATTGGGTAAGGGTAAAGTACAGTTATTTTGAATAATTTTATTTAAAAAGGAATAGAAGCTATGTAAACATCAAACAAAAAAGAAATATAAAAGAACCAAAAAGTGAGATGAATGACGTGAAAATAAATTCAATGAAATTGTCAATATTTCAATTGAAATATTTACAACTGTAATATAAAACTGGAAAAAAATATGAAAGTTCAAGAATCATAAGTTCAATATCCAAGTAGTATTCCCTGATATAATTATCTTACACTAGCAGTACGCGCACGGCGTTGCCCGTGGAATCAGGACTTCAACAAAATGAAAAAAAAAAAAAAAAAACCGCCCACAACGGCATGAAAAAGTTTTGAAAACAAAATCAAAACAAAGGATAGACATTATTGATTTTCCCGCTTTTTTTTCGCGATAATGGCATTTTATTTGTAGGAAAGTTAATCCAAAACAATATTAGAAAATTGCAACGTGAAAATTATTATACTGCAAGCTAAGTATGCGAGATGAATAAATACGTTACGATACTGCCAAAAATAATAATCAGTCATTCAATTCAAGGTTATGACGTTACCTCCCCTTCAACTAATCACATAGTCATCTGCGTTCCGAAGAAGTGCCGCGTGAGGAACTCTCTCCATAAAAATAACTCTCAACTTCCCAGAAAAAAATTAATTTAAAAAAAACTTGAAAAGATATTTTAACCGTTGTTGTTTTAAATCCGACAGAACCGTTCTACTCATAAGCTGAAAAAAATTGAAAATAATAGTGTTATTAGAAAGTCGGATGCAACAAATTTAAAAACAAAACTAACATTTAGATGCCAAAACTGACTATTTTTTAAAAAAATTTCAAAATTCAGTAAATTACGTTAGAAGCTCAAAACTAACTTCATTAGAACGGAAATCGCGTGTTCCTTCCGATGGTCTATCCATTTTTATCGTAGAGTTATCCGAAATCATGCTATTGAGAAATTAGTGCGAAAAATCACCCAGAACAACACAAAACATTAAATAAAATTTTTCGAGATTAAATTTTAAAATTTTGGCTTCGAGGTGCATTCAGTCACCATTACGACTAACTGTGTGCCAAATTTCATGGCTGTAAGTGCGATAGATTCGTCTGGACATCGCAGACACAGACACACACACACACAAACATTGCCTTTTATAAGTATAGATATCAAAAATTGACGAACAGAATACTACAAGGTTGAATTAAGTCCTGTAGGGGCCCTTCCTATCCTCTTCCCCCTCCAAAACTACCACATATTTTTTATTGATTTTAATCTAATATATATTTAAGCGGTTTTTATATAAACATAGTTACGACAAACAGAAATTACAACACATTTAATTGCTGGTCAGCTTCAATAAAGTTAGTTTCTTTATCTTACGTATAAAAAAAATCACATTTAAAAAAATTTTAATTTATAAATAATTTTTTAACAAAATGGTAAAATAACAAAATTTCTTTCAGTACATTCCAAATACTCATATACAAAGTTTGCTAGGGCTGTGGAATCATTCGTCAATCAAGTCAACTGTGAAAAAGATAGACTGCTTTTACCTGCAAGAGAAATTGAAAACAGGAAAAGTTGCTGGGAATAGTGTTTTGAAATTTAACTGGTACTTAATTTTAATTTAACAGCGTTCGAGTACATGGACTTTGCAAATCAAATGAAAGTACAAAATTAAATAACCTTGTAAATGCCGGAGAAATTGTCAAGACCTGAGGCCCCCCGAAAGTTTTGAGGTCCCTAGGCAGTTGCCTACTTTGCCTATTTGATAATCCGGCCCTCCAACACACGAAAATACAAACGGAAACGACGATGAGCAGCAAATTCCGAAAACAAGTCGCTCGTAAAATACGCTTAGCTCTATCTTTACGTGAGGGCCGCGGTGGCCTAGTGGTAAGGTCTCGGCCTTGGGGCCGGAGGGTATCCAGGTTCGAAACCCGATTCCACCCCAGATCCGCCGTTATGGGACCTGTTGCACGCTAAATCATATGTAGTAGCCAAACGCCTCCCGTTGTTGTGGCGGGGAAGCTTAGAGAGGGGGGCGCCTTCTCAGGTGTCGTCCTCGCCATCTGACTATGGTTCAAAATTGCGAGGTCCGTCCCAAAATAACCCTCGTGTTGCTTTAAAACAGGACGTTAATATAACTAAACTAAACCTATCTTTACGTGACAGCCGCCGGTATGCACCGGGCGAACTTGCCGAAAACAGCCGAATGTGGCCTTCCCTGAGCTTCAACATTCTGTCTAGAATTCTTCTACGGATGACCTTCAAGCAGCGGCTGCGAGGAA
The DNA here is from genome assembly GCA_013235015.1 of Araneus ventricosus. Lineage (NCBI taxonomy): Eukaryota > Metazoa > Arthropoda > Arachnida > Araneae > Araneidae > Araneus > Araneus ventricosus. The sequence continues at coordinate 36,264 of BGPR01008916.1, read as the reverse complement.
ACGCTCGTGAGGCCACAGTCGAAAAGTTTTCACGTCGATTTTCTCACATGTTTGTATACGAAACGTTTTATGTTTAGCTTTATCTTATAGCGAAATCTCGTAATTTTGAACCGCGGACAGGTGACGAGGATGACTCCTCAACTGGCACCCCCCTCCGAAATTCCGCACCACACCAACGGGAGGACGTTTGACTACAACGTATGATTTAGTGGGAGACAGGCCCCATACACGACGGACCTACATTGGAATCGGGTTACGAGCCTGAAACCTTCCGGTCCCGAAGCCGAGACTTTACCACTAGACCACTGTGGCCTCTTTATAGAGAAGAGAAGCGATTGTGGTTTCTGAAACCTCTTCAAGTTGACCAATTTGTTACAACTCGACAGTTTTGAATCAAATAGTCGGTGTTATATCAAAATATCTTGTGTCAAATTTTCCCACACATTTTATTGATGAAATTCGCTTGCATAGGTCAGCTGCATCTGCTCTCAAATCGTTTTATGTGATATACAGGGTGCCTACTAAACCCCCCCCCCTCCTCCGCTTAACTTCAGAGCGACGGCAGTCATAGTCACGAAAGTAGTGTCTCGGTATAGTTAAACGTCTTTGCGCTATGCAATGAGACCACTTAGAGTTAGACTTCTGGAGTTAGCGTTCATGTTTCGGAAACGGTATAAAATAGAGGGGAAATATCGATTACAAAGTTGTAGAGCATTATTGATTTAGTACAAAAAGACTCCTTGTGCGCATTAATACAAAGAACAAACGTTTGAAATGCACATTTGTTTGTACGCATTTTCCGGAATTGTGACGTCACAAAACATCGATAAGAGAAGAAAATTTTATTTTTCGGGCAAAAATGGTCACATTATCCTTTTTCCTGTGGAAATAACTCAAACAACAGGTGCATGCGACCTTTGCGCCAACGTTGTAGGACTTTCGATGACGTATTACTTGTGCTACCCCACCAACTGTATGATAAAACGTGTCCAAAGTGAAATTCAAACAAGGGCTTAGATCTGTATTATAGATGATAGAGAGCACTTTGAACATCGAAAATAAAGGTATCTTGTGATAACTAATTATTTTTTCTCTTTTTAACCCGTATAGTGACGTCACAGTTTCGGAAATCGCGACCAATCAAATGTGCATTTTAAGCGTTCTGTTCTTAGTATTAATATACACAAGGTGTCTTTATGTACTAAATCGATTACGCTCTATAACTTTTTAACTTAAATTTTCTTCCTATTTTGTACCGTTTTCAAGATAGGAACACTAACTCCGGAGTTTGTCCCCAGGTGGCGCTTTAAATCGTCTCATCGCATAGTGCATAGACGTTTTACTATACCTAGACACTACTTTCATGACTATGACTTTCGTCGTACTGAAGTTAAGGGTGGTGGCATTTATTTAAGTGGACACCCTGTTTGATGGTTTTACGTTGTCACAAAATGCCATATGTCCCTAGTGGTTCCAGCTGTTGTATCAATATTTCTCCTTTATAGTGTGTGGTTTTTGATATACGACATTTTGATATACCAGCGACAACATACTTGAATCCATCCTTCTAGTTTACTGCGTTTTGGAGTTATCACATTCAAATATACAAGAATAGACAGCCAACCTTTTGACGGATTCAGTCCAAAATTTGATACAAATCTGATGGAAAAACCGATTGATGAATTTAATCCATCTAGCGTGTATTGTTTTTGATATATCATGTTCACATGATTGTCAGACGGAGATTCAGACAGATTTCTCTTCAACGGATTTCGTCCAAAATTTGCTAGAAATCTACAATTTTTATGTAAAACATCATACAAAATTTCAATTTTTTAACTCAGTGATGGCAAACCTTTTTCAGAAGTAGGTCAAATTCCGTCCATTATTTTTTAATACTAGACCGCGTTTCACTAAGTCAGTGACGTCACTTGGAAAAAGGGGGGAGGATGCAGTAGAAAGGGTACCAATGATTTGGGAAACACAGAAAATTTGTTAACAGAAAAACTTGACAGTTGTCATTTTTTTTTGTTCTCACTTTTAAAAAAATTCTAGACTAAAAATCTTATGTTTTCTTTTGTTGTCCAAAATTTAATAATAAAAAATAATAATAAAGTGGAATTGCAAAACACATCTAGACGTGTACGCTAAGACTGCCAGTCAGTTCAACTCTGCCAGCTGGTACATCTCCCGTTTCACGATCTAACGAATATGTGCGCCAAATTTATGACCGAATAACGTGAGCAATTGCGGCTCGTGTTATGTAATGTTGGGGGGGGGGGTAAGTTTTAATCCTTCACCGCTCATGATATATATTTTCACCGCTTATACTTGTTGTCTTTTTTTCCCATTAACTTTGAGTAATTTAATAACTAATGAATAAACTTATAACATTTTTTTTCTCTTCTTATAGATAAGTATTTTAACAAATTAATTTTAATAAAAAAAATTTTAACTCGAAATTTGTACTGAAATTCTAGAAACACTAGTTTTGCGAAAAATTTCTCATATGTATTTCATTACCATTTATAACTAAAAATTATCGAAAAAATCCTTTGGATTGCAAAAAGTTTCATTCAAATTTTATTGCTATAAAAATACTTTTTCAATTAAATTTTTGTTTATCATTAATTTTCCTTCATTTTCTTACTTATTTTCAGTTTTAGCTCATGAAAAAAATTTTTCGCTGTGGTAAAATGTCTGATACTCTATTTCTAGCTCAACTGGTGCTGCCGAACTCGACAGTTCCTCTTCAGCTTAAAATTGTAGTAGAGAAAGGGAGGGAAAACCTGCGCTCTGTAACTACGCATGCGCGCAAACGGAATTCGGTGTTAGAACGATCCTCAGTTCTCCTTTACTTTAAGTTACTTTCTCCTTTGCGCATCATCTTCGGGTAGTGAAAAATTAAGATAGGGAACTTAGTTTCTTGCCTCAGTTTTTCCTGTCGGCCTATTTGAAAATCAAAATCGTTTAACGCAAAATTCCGTTAGATTGTTGATAGGTTCAAATATTAAATGCGAAATAAAATGAATTTACACAATGGAAAAAGTCGGGAGTGCTGCAGTACTGCAGTCCCTATACATGAGCCGTCCCTGGTCGTGAGTCATACGCAGATGCAGGGAAACGATAAAAAATCAATTAGCCAACGTCCACTTGGAATTTTTTTTTTTTTTTTATAAATCCGACATTAGATATTTGCGTTTTATTTTTTCAATATTTTCGATTGTCTACTATCTCTTTTATGATAAAAAATAATTTTATAAAAAACAACGCGTGGGTCATTTAGAAAGCCTTCGTGGGTCAGTATCTGACCCGCGCAGGGGCGGCTCGTGCATAGGAACTGTGGTACTGCAGCACCCACAACTTTTCCCATTGTGTAAATTTATTTTATTTTAACATTTAAATCTATCAACAATCTAACGGAATTTTACATTAAACGATTTCAATCTTCAAATAAGTCGCCAGGAAAAACTGAGGCAGGAAACTAAGTTCCCTATCTTTATTTTTCACTACCCGAAGATGATGCGCAAAGGAGAAAGTAACTTAAAGTAAAGGAGAACTGAGGATCGTTCCAGCACCGAATTCCGTTTGCGCGCATGCGTAGTTACAGAGAGCAGGCTTTCCCTACTAGGATTTTAAGCTGAAGGGGAATTGTCGAGTTCGGCAGTACCAATTGAGCTAGAAATAGAGTTTCAAACATTTTACCACAGCGGAAAATTTTTTCACGAGCTAAAACTTTGAAAATAAGTAAGAAAATGAAGGAAAATTAATGATAAACAAAGATTTAATTGAAAAAATATTTTATAGCAATTAAATTTGAATGAAACTTTTTGCAATCCAAAGGATTTTTTCGATAATTTTTAGTTATAAATGGTAATGAAATACATATGAGAAATTTTCCACCATGCTAGTGTTCTTCAAGAATTTCAGTTTAACAAATTTCGAGTTAAAATTTTTGAAGAGAAAAAATGTTACAAGTTTATTCATTAAATATTAAACTATTCAAAGTTATTGAAGAAAAGACACAAAGTGTAAGTGGTACAAATATACATAATGAGCAGTGAAGAATTAAAAGTTACAGCACCCCCAAGATTACATAACACGAACCGCCACTGGACCCGCGGGTCATAGATTTGCCACCATGGTCTAACTTGTTGCATTTGTACGTATACCGTGTTCACAAACAGGCGAATACAATTTCAAAAATGTATATTTTTCCGCATTCGGGTAGGGGTTGAAAATGTGGACATTCATCAAAATCTGGAGATAGATTTACAATGCTTTCTCTTTGTATTCTTCGAATAAGAGAAGATAAAGAAAAGGAATCTTCTTCTATTCAAACTTCTCCTCTTATTGGAATTCAAAAAAATATTTAAAAATAAATTAATAGTTGTAGTTATTTATTAATGAAACGATTATCTTTATTTCCTCTTAATAACTATGTCAATACAAGCGCGTGTGTTATTAATTTATTCTTTTTTTAAGGGAGATATATTTTTAAAATAATCAACTGCAGTTAAACAAATGTAACCCGTGATGTGGGGTGGGAAAATACTCAGTGGGTAGGTAAATATATTTTGGGTATATACTCGGGTACTTACCCAAGGCCTGGGTAAATACCGAAAAACTGGGTATTTTGCGGAAACAAAAACTTTTCGAAAGCTGATTCACAATGAAACATACAAACTTCTATAAATAGCCAAAAATTTGATATTTTGCAAGAAAAAAAAGTATTTGTGAATGACGATTTAAAATTAAACTTAAAATTTATAAACACCCAAAATTGGGAATTTAAAAAAAAAAAGTATTTGAGAATGGTGATTCAGAAAGAAATATTAAATTTATAAATACCCATACACTGAATATTTTGAAAAAAAAACGTATTTGTGAATGGTATTTCAAAATGAAACAAATAAAATTTATAAATACTCCCAACTATATATTTTGCAAAACAAAAAATGCATTTTTGAATGGTGATTCGAAACATAAAAATTATAACTATCCCAAAACTGGATACTTTGCAAAAAAGTTATTTGCGAATGGCGATTCAAAATCAAACATATAAAATTTATATACATAATATATAATTTTTTTAAAAGTTTTGACTAAATTATAAAAAAAAACCAATTGCTTACAGGATTCAGAATAAAGTATTCTAAAACTTAAACGGGATAGAGGGATAATTTAGCTTTTCCGGTTTGAAGCCATGACACTTACAATAGAGTAATAATTTTTAATACCGTTTATGTTATACTAGTCGCCTTCGGCAATCATCTTTTCGCCGGGAATATAATTTCAACTGACTCTCTTACGCATAATTTGATTTCATGGTTCCCTTAGCAAAGTAATTTAAAACTTCAAATTACGCTAGACATTTAACCCGCGTTCTTTACGTAGCCTTGCACTTGCTTTGCTCCTTGTCTATTTGAAAATCCCTAATGGAGTCAAGTAACATCTAATTGTACGCAATCGATATGAACTATAATTTAACAAACTTGATTTCAACATCGAAATAACGCGGCACGTTTTACGTCCAGCGGCATGTTAGCTGGCTTTAAACATGCCGATAAAATGAATTAAAACATACCAAACATAATTGTTCAGTTAACTGGATTATTTCTTAATATCTTACTATCTTGAGAGCTTCCCTTACAGATTGCACACATAAATTGATCAAATAGAAAAGAAAGTAAAATCCAATAGGATATTATCTTAGCTTTCAACAATGGAATTAAAATTAGAGAAAAAAATCGAATGACAATTTAATTGATAGCATTAAAAGGATAATTTTTTAAATTTTCAGATGGTGTAAAAATCATTTTTATGGTGTAATATTTTCGGAAGTTATTAAGGAAAAATGCCAAAATGTCGCTTAAATTTTAATGAATTAAAATTTGAAAAAAAAAACGGCTTCGAGGTGCACATTCCCACGCTTCAAAGTATGTTTGCTCAAATTTCGTTGCTCTAGGCCTAGCGGTCTGTCCTGTAGAGCACCAACATGAGCCTATTCTCCTTTATTCTTAGTAGAGATAGACAGTGCCAGTGAATCTTGTAATCCATAATTTACTCACATTGCAGTGCTGGAAGTCAAACATCCTTGTTTTGATTTAGTGAATACATAGTCGTTTACTTTACGTGCATTAATATTACTATATATTTTACGTTAAAAGTTAAAAAAGGGGAAAGCTACCTGCTTGAAGCTTTTAATGTTAAGAAAGGATAAATGTATCCAATGTAAGTGCTGTAATGTTGAGTATAAACATGCCAATGTAAGCAAAATGGAGAAACACATAAAAATATTTCAAAAGTTCTATTGGATTAAAAAAGGTTTTGAAAGGGATAAAATAGATGATGAATTTTCTTTTAATCAAATTCCAACCGTGACAACTACATCAAATTTAGAGTTAGTTTAGTTTCAAGAACATTTAAGTATTGTTGTTTATGATCCAGATGAATCCCATCCAACCAGGAAACATTGTGTGAGTGTGTTATCTAATATATCGTCAAATAATGCAACAGTTTCAGCAACAAAAGAATTCAAATTTCTTGTTGCTGAAATTTTGTTACAAAGATCACTTAACTTTGTTGAAACTAATATAAGTGAATATTACTTTTAGAATAATTCTCTTTTAAAAACTATTAGAATTGAAACATCTGCTAGCTTTTCATCAGCAATGTCTGGTATTTTAACTAATTAATCCAAAAAGAATGATAAACAATTGTATCTTTCATTTTAGTTTCTATTATCAGCTGTTTATCATTTTAAACCAAGCTCATTATTTTCTTTTTTCATTTAGTTAAAATAACTCTCATTCTTAAAAAGCAACAAATACATTATTATTCCTTTACTCATTGTGTTAAAAAAGGATTGTCATTTAAGTCAAGCATTTTATGGAAGATCTATGATATAGTATTGCGTTTTTGTTTTTTCTTATTCATCTTTTGGGCCGCGGTGGCCTAGTGGTAAGGTCTCGACCTCGGGACCAGAGGGTCGCAGGTTCGAAACCCGATTCCACTGAAGATCCGCCGTGTATGGGGCCTGTTGCACGCTAAATCATACGTAGTGGCAAACGTCCTCCCGTTGGTGTGGCGCGGAAGTTTGGAGAGGGGGGTGCCAGCTCAGGTGTCGTCCTCGTCATCTGACCGCGGTTCAAAATTACGAGGTCCGTCCCTAAATAGCCCTCGTGTTGCTTCGAAACGGGACGTTAATATAACCTAACCTTATTCATTTTTTAGCCTTTATATAATTTAAAAGGTTCATAAAACTAGATTTCTTTTTTTTATCTTACCTAATGCTCAATGTATATTCTATACGTATTTATATTATATAGAGAAATCATATTTCACAGCAGTGCCTGTATTTTATCTGAATAGAGTTAATTGAAAAATAAGTAGATACCCTAGGTATTTACCCTTAAAAATAAATACCTGGGTATTTTACATCACTGCTCATACTTGAAAGAAAAAGCTAAGTTTTTATAATTCAACCACATATATTTAAATTTCGTCATTTGTGTTCCTATACATCAACTTTTGTATTTGATCTATGTTTTCTCCAATCATTAAGCATGTCGTTATAGTTTTCATTGATCAATAAATATATTTATCAACGCATTCATAAAACGTATTGTCACTCCAAGTTCAATGTAGGTCACCAGGACATCAATGATTCATGCAGCCATTTTCCTTTCTGAAACAAATTAACGAATAAAAGTAGTTTTCCAAAATCGAAGCAAAAGAAAGAATATTGACTGGAAATAATAAGATTGAATAAGGAAGCTTTTTCCAAAAAGAACAATAATTACTTTTTTATCAAGGAAAATCGAGCTGAAGTTTTGATTCGACCGAAAAGAACGGAAAAAAAACTGTTTTTCCTCCATTGGTGAATTTAATGAGGGAAAGATCTTTCAGCTTCTGACTAATGACGATTCTAATCCTCTTCGGAAATGGATAAAATGGCGGGAAACATTGTGATTTTTGTTATGCTTTTTTCTCGTTCGAATTTGAAATTAGAGAGGCAGTTGAAAATTTATTCTGATGGGGAAAAAAGGCACAGAATTTTCAAATGTTTTTTTTAATATTTTCTTGTCGGAATAAAATTAGAATTATTTTCGATAAATAAAAAGGAATAGTTGATGTGAGTTGTTACCAACAAATAATATGCAGAGTGCACACGAAATATTTTTATTATTCCAAACATTAATAACAAAAATGCGAAAAGGTGAAATGAAATGCAGTTTGCAAGAAAAGAATGATGAAATCTAACAGTTTTTTTAAGTACCTTCAATGCAGCTCTACGTGAACACATTCCAAGTGTCTGAAAAATTTCATTGCCGTAACTATAAGATATAGGGCTTTGAAAAGCAAACATTTCATTCGAAAATGAACAAGATAGCCCCAAATTTAACTCATTAATGACCAAGTCGTATTTTTTTTCAATAATATTTTGTATACAAATATCACATGGAAAAATACTAAAATATATCCCTTCTGAATTTTTTTATTTTATTTGCTTACTATTTAGACAAAGTCCTATTAATGAAAAAAATCTATCAAAATCTAAAATTATTTGAAATTACAACAATAAACATATTTTTAAAATTGTATTTACTGATATTTTTGTTAAATACAAGTAAATTAATTGGTAAATAATTGAACAAATATGTGCTGCCATCGACTGATTATAAAAGACACGGATATTTAAAAATACTTTTTTGTAAAATTTAAGCTCAAAAGATAATTCTCGTGAGTTTATGATGAATTTTTAGAATTTTCCCTAAAAAAATGACGCTAGACATTAATGGGTTAATACTTAATGTAGTCTTTTTCATGATGCATTCTTCTTTGTGGAGAAGACGATTTCACGGCGATGTGTACCAACATCTTGTTGAGTTGTAGTTAATCCCAGAGCCGGCCCGGTGCAAAGTTGACTTGCAGGGCCCTCAAACAAATTTCGTACAGCAACATAATTCATTGCATTTTGCTATTTATTATATTGCAAAATTTGGTATAGAGCAGAGGTTCCCAACCTGTGGTACGCGTACCCCTAGAGGTACGCGAAGGACCAGTTGGGGCTACACGAATTCAAAGTCGGTAATGGCGGACACAAGAAAATATAGGGTATTAAAAGCAAATTAATAATAAATAATTGCGCTGTGTCGTATGAATGTTTGCCTGGTAAAGAAAACAAGCCAATTTCATCTCGTTCATTTTGTCTATTTTTATTTTCTAGTTTACGAATTGTACGAAAGGAAAGTATTGTAACTGTCAAAAATTTCAAACTCGAGATTTCGATGTACAGTAAAACCCCGGAAATCTGAACTAATTGGGGCTGACCTTTGTTCGGATTCCGGGGAATTCGGATTATCCGGGAAATTCGGTAAAATACTCTTGATATACCAAATGGACTAGAGCAAAGGTTTCCAACCAGTAATACACGTACCCCTAGGGGTACGCGAAGAACCAGTGTTGGGTACACGAACTCAAAGTCGGTAATGGCGGACACAAGAAAACATACCGGATTAAAAGTATTACAGAATTTTGTTTCCACAAGTTCGTGCAAAAAGTGAAAGTTGTGCAAGACCTAAATCTACCATCAAAATAAGCAAAAAAGAAAGTTTTATTTTTAGATATCCTTATAAGTTAATGCGAAATTATAACAATACTGATTTTATTTGTTTTGACGTTGAACTAATACTATTGTAACCAGCGGGAGTGACCTCCCCGAAACTTTCTCGCATACGACCAGTGATGTGGGGTGGGTAAACACCCAGTAGATAAATATTCTTTGGGTATTTACCCAAGGCCTAGTTATTTTGAGAAAAAAAGTATGAATGGTGATTTACAATGAAACATATAAAATTCATGAATTCCCAAAAACTTAATATTTTGCAAAAAGAACTGCGTATGTTCTCAATTTTTACGCGCGCTGAGGTGCCACAACTTTATTTAACGTTTTTGAGTAAGAAATCTTACTACAGATATCACACAAGATTTCACCATACCTTCTATCTGGAGAATGTCAGAACGAAGTTTTGATTCGGGTTGCCATAATTTCCGAAGCGCGTGCTTGCGGCTCGCTACAATTTCCTTCGTAGACCGCCAAGGTCAAACGCCAACCATACTCACTTGAGTAAAACAAGTATGCGATTATACAGACCTACAGACAGTCAACCCTTTGTCGGAAAATTTTACACGGACCTACATTCATGATGATAAAACTGTGTACCAAATTTTATCCATCTAGCTATTCAAGTTTTTGAGTTATAGTGTTCGCATGACCGCGGACAGGCAGACTTCCCGTAGACGGATTTTGTCCAAAATTTTATAAAACACCCACAAATTATGTTTAAAGACCACATACCAAATTTCATTCCCGTAGCTCTAATAGTTTTCGAGTTATCGTGTTCACAGACAGACATGATTCCAAAATTGTGTTTTTCGGACTCGGGGAGGTCTAAAACGTGGAGATTCGTCGAAATCTCGAGTTCGAATTTTTTGACGATTACAATACTTTCTCTTTGTATACTTCGTATACGAGAAAGTAAAAATGGAATAAAATGTTAAATCAAAAATAAGTCCAGCAAATGTTATAAATTTGAGTCATTTGACTCTTAAGCTTACCTAGACCCTTAACATTATTGGTAAAAACTTTTTTGTGTAGACGGATGGTTGGAGGGGGAGGGGATATGACAGTCGGGGGTACGCGAAAATAAAAAAAAAACTACTCAAGGGGTATGCGAGGGAAAAAAGTTTGGGAACTCCTGGTGTAGAACAAGAAAATGATAAATAATTAAATTATTTTTAATAAAGTTAATATTTCAATCACACAAAAAATGGTTAATAAATCAAATAACAAAAATAATTACTTGATAAATACAATTTGGTATGCGGCTTTTCCAGAATAAGTTTACAATAAGCGATTTTGGTCTCATTTTCTTACATGCTTAGTAGCAAATTCGTTGATAATAGTTTAGTTTCTTTGGCTAATTGGGATTCGATAAATTTGCTAAGGAGGTAAATCATTCTTGATTAATGCTAGATCTCAAGTAATTTTTTATTATTTTCAAACTTAATAAAAATCTTTCTGAAGTTGCGACGGTAATTCGTAAAGGCCATTATAATTTTCAGAAAAATAACAAAGTATGGATACAATACAAATAAGTATTGTAATGTAGTGTTCTGGTCGACAAATTTCATTTCGTAAAATAAATCAATACAATCAATTTTCATTTCGCAAAATCAGTCAGCGGCGCGGGGCCTAGTGCGCTCGCACCACCTCGGGCTGGCCCTGGTTATTTCACAGTTGAAACATTTACAGCCAAATGTTTTATTTCAGCAGGACGGCGCTCCACCTCATCGGATACGTCCTGTGCATGAATTACTTGACAGAGGGTTTTCCGAATGATGGTTTTGTCGTGGAGGACCAATACCTCACCTCATACGACCACCTGATACAGGGAGTCAAACCACTGACAAAGTGATAAAAATTTTTTGCACAGATATAGATCGTTTCAAAACGCCAAGACTAGCACTTTTGGGCGATTTTACTTCGGAAAGGAGTGACAAGCAATGAGTAAAATGAGCGCATTTCCGGAGTTCTTTGTTAGGTCATGCTAAGTAAAATGCAAATATCTCCCCCTTCCATTTTTCACATCAACCCTATTTTGGTGAAATCAATTCCGTCTGGTGCATGCGCAAAAGCGCGGAGGGTTTCGGAATCCGAGAATCATCAGTACACAATTCTAATGGCTTAACCAAATTTCATACACCTAAGACAATGGAGTAAGTACAGAAAATAATAGCTAACTTTGTTAGTAAAGACTGTTTAGATTTCGTTTTTGTGAATTTTTTTTCCTGTTTTTGTTTCCAATTGTCCGGGATAGGTTCAGACCACAGAGGAAAAGTTTATTTGACTTTAAAGTCGTTTTTCCTCGACATAAAACTTATCTCAATTAGAATCCAAAATGGAAAGTGTCCTTTGACGAATTTTTCCATATGAAATCTTCCTTCCTTGGTTTTTTCAATCGTATGTCGTCACTTTTGTTGCGTTTTAATGTCTATTATAGTTTTGTTTTTGCTTTCAATTGTTTTAATATCTTCATTCACCTAAGATATTGCATTTTTGGCTCATTATGTTCAAATCCGCACGGACAGAAAGTATTTTTCCATCGATTGATTTCGACCAAAATTTGATAGAAATTTACAATTTTGACCACATATAAAAATTCATTTGCTTAACTTGTTCCGTTTTTGAGCTATCGTGTATTAATATACAGAGATGACACCAAAAATAGGTTTTCCGAACTCTGGCAAGTCTGAAACGTGGGGATTCATCAAAATCTCGAGATCGAATTTTTTGACAATCACAATACTTTATCTTTCTATGTGTCGTATACGAAATAGTAGTAAACACAAATAAACTACTAGCTAATAAGATTCAATGGACCAGTTTTCTGGTTTGTTTGTTTTGGATTCACAGACCATTTTGGCAACTCTCTGATTTAAAAAATAGCTAAAACCATTTGGATACTATTTCAAGCGCCAAGTTCGTATCGATTCTTTCTTTAGTACAAAGAGCATTGAACTCTGTGTTCTTTGAGTTTGTGTAATCCTATTTATTTAAATCGGTTTGAGAAAAGCCCTTAAAACCCTTAGCCAAATTCTTAAAGCCCTTAGATCAAATTCTGAGATCGCGACCTGAATTATTATTTAGGATTCGGTGTGATGGTGTAATAGTGTATGTCACAAAAGGTTTTTTTAGTTAATTGTTTGATAGATTATAGATTTCTTGAATTTGATAATAGTTACAGTGATTTTTCCACCATACGAACGAGTTTTCGGGTTTGTTTATTTTGGATTCTCAGACCGCTTTCCGGTAACCCTCCGATTTAAGCAATCGCCAAATCCATTTGGAAATCTTATCAAGCGCCAAGTTCGAATCAGTTCTTTCTTTAGTTCACAAAGCGTTGAATTTGAGTTTGTGTGATCATTTCTTTTTTAAATCTGTTAAAAAAAACTCTTAAAGTATTTAAATTCTAAATGGAACGATTGTAACTAGCTAAATCGTTTGATTAATAATTTAACCGCCAGTGATTTTCTAAATCGTATGGTTAAAAATTTAGCCGCCAAACAAGCCTTAGAAGTCTCCAAAAAAAGAGCGATAATGAACCATTATGGCAGCCTTTTCACAAAATTATGCTCTTATTTTAAGTAAACATTGAGAGCTACAGAAATAGGTACATGAAATTTAATATATTCAAAGTATCCTTATGGCATAACATTAGAAAACTTTACTTTAAGCATTAATTAACATCTTCAAACAGAGTATTGCAAGTTTGAAGATTTCCATTGACATAGCATTAATACCGGAAGTCGGTGGGTATAGCGGTAGTTCTAACTTACCGTAAATAAACGAAACAAAATAAACTCGTCCATAGATAATGGCAGATAGAAACGAATAAAAATTCTTGGACAACGTAGGAATTGGTTTAGCGGTAATTTCCAATACAACATCTTCAACCAAGTGCGAGTGTAAGATTCTAATGCCGCTAAGAATAAGACAATCCATTCAAGTTTTTGAAAGCTATTTTAAAGTTTAAAACAAAGTACTGATGTTCATACGAAATTCTATAAGCAAATCCTTTTTACATTAAACATTACTGGCATCGCAAGAGCTAATTAATCTCGTTAAGAATGTCTTGTCTATTTTGGAAAAGCACTAATTAGTTATTCCATTAGGGGAATAGATTTAGCCGCTCTTAAAATACCTTTCTATTAATGAAGTTCCTTTTCTGTAAAGAGAACCGTTACTTTAAAAGATCATGGTCTATTTAAAGAACGAGTCCATTTAATCGCAAAAATGCGATTGCTTAGGGACATGTTTTTGTACTGAGGCAAGTGCTTTCTTCAAGATAAAAATAGAAATGTTTTCGAAACAAGTTACTGAATAACGTTTTGAAAATAAGAGCTGCTTATACAGCTTTAGTTTTTACTTTCTCGTATACTAAATAAGTATTTTTCATACAAAAATATTATAATGCCAAAAAAAATTTGATAAATCTCTACGTTTTAGACCTCTCTGAATCCGATAAACACATTTTCCTGGCGCTCGATCTGTCGAAGATAGACCAGAGGTTCGTTTAAAGAAGCGCCGCTCGTTTGTTGGCGAATCTTCCTTGAGGCGGCCATTAAAATGGTCTCAAATAGTGATATTCAAACCTTCATAACTCGATCAGGTTTTGTCGCGAAAGAGCGGACCATTTTTTGTTTAAAATTTTCGTGTGTCGAGAATATTTCATTAAATATGACTGATAGGACCGGGGAACTTCGCAGATTTTTCAGTATTTCATTTATTGACTCAAACGACATAAAATATATTGTTTAGCAACGGATTCGGAAACCCTCCGCACTTTTGCGCATGCGCCTGGAGGAGTTATTTTCATCAAAATAGGGTGAAAGTGAAGAATGGAAGGGTGATGTTTACATTTTACTGAGCGTGATCTAACAAAGAATTCCAGGAATGTGCTCATATGACTCATTGCCTGACATTTTCGGTGTAAAATAGTCCAAAAGTGGTAGTCTCGGCATCCGTTGCTGAACAGTAATTATTTACGCCATTTAAAGTATTTTTTTCAACTGGAAGTATATAAACTTTTAGGCCACGATGTCAAACCTGATCCCTCGATAAGAACAGTAATTCATCCCTTCACATTCCTAACTTATTTAACGGCTTGTGAACGCAAATTCCGAGAAATATATAATCAAGAGAAACGCTTTATAGTCTTCTGAAGCGCATTCTTGTTTCGGACAGCTTTCTAAAAGCGTAGAAATAAATCCATCCTTTCAGCAAAGAAAGGGACTGAAAAGAGGCAAATTTTCTTTTTCAGAAAACAATTGCTTCAGCGCGGGAAACTTTCTGACCATAATCTTTTCGGAACAAGTGACTCGGGGCTTGAACAATATGCTTAATTCCTGTAATTTAATTTCTGCGAAAGCTGCTGTTTGAAATATTTGAGTAAACTGTTGAAATTCTTTAGTAAAGTAGAGGGCAATTCGCATCTTCAGAGAATCGATTTGCTCCCTGGCGTGGAAATAAATATCGAGTGCGTTCACGGTCATTGCTCAGCCTCTTGAATTAATTCGAATCAACACTCTGGAAATTTTAGTTTACAGCTTAGTGATGTATGATTAATGTGACCATACGTCCCTTTTTTTGGTAGCCTGGCCCGTTGTTCCCGAGCACAACTTCGGGACGCCCAAATGTCCCGCTTTCAGAAAGAGAGCAACCCACGATAATAATTTCAAACAAGAAGGTGCCAA
>BGPR01008916.1:0-20933 GCA_013235015.1 Araneus ventricosus | reverse complement strand
AAATCAAAAAATCCTACGGTAATGTCTACTAGAACGGTGATGACGGAGCATGCGCTATAGATGTCACACATATGTAAGTTGGTCTGAAGCCTCCCATCTCGCACTTAGTTCTTACTTCATTACGCCGCATGAAATGATAGAATGAAACACTAGGAATATTTAAACCGAAAGTCGTTAGGTGGAACTGATCAAACCCTTTCACGCCAATAATTTAAATCATACGAACTTTCGTATAATTATTGAATGTATTCTATGTCTGCCCGTAAAAAGGATCTTTTTCCTTATAAATAATTTGTGGACAATCTAGAAAACATAAACACAAATCGCAGTTTATAAAGCAAAGATGATTACCAAAGTTAATTTTAAGAAATCCTGCCAGGAATTTCATTCTTTTTTACTTTCTCGTATACGAAGAGAAAGTATTGTAATCGTCAAAAAATTCGAACTCGAGATTTTGACGAATCTCCAAGTTGTAGACCTCCCCGAGTCCGAAAAGCACAATTTTAGAATTATGTCTGTGAACACGATAACTCGAAAACTATTAGAGCCACCTTGATGAAATTTGAAATGTGATCTTTATACATAATTTGTAGGTTTCCATCATATTTTGGACAAAATCCGTCTACGGTAAGTCTGCCTGTCCGCGGTCATGCGAACACTATAATTCAAAAACTTGAATAGGTAGATGGATAAAATTTGATACACAGTTTTATCATCATGAATGTAGGTCCGTATGAAATTTTGGGTCAAATCCGTCAGAGGGTTGACTCTCTGTCGGTCTGTATAATTTACTTTTGAAAAGAAGCCTTTTTCTCCACGCGCATGCTTACTGGACGCAATCCTCTGTGCACTCGAAAGTTACGGAGCGAATTACGTCAGTTTGAAGTATACGAGAAAGTTTAGGGGAGAACACTCCCGCTGATTTAAATCAACACCAGCAAAAATGTGTTCTTCAGAAAAATGCAAGATCACAGGAATTTTTTATTATCACGTGTTTATTCCTGTTCTTTTCATTAATAAATAAAAACTGAAGAAATATGTGTTTTCTTGAATTTACATATTACCTAAAAATGAAAAAATGTTCCGTCTTGAGGAGGAAAATAAGTGGTCACTTTATGTATGATAAAGACGTCTATATACGTCTAGGATCAATATTTATGGAAATAAACGTCTCTTCCACTTTTTGGAGACATCTGTATACTTTTTATAATTGCTATTGGGGACACTTTTTTTTTTGCTTTCTAAATACAGATTTTTAGTGACATTTTAATTTCGAATTTATTAGAACATTTATTTTCTTTTAAAGGTCATAACTAATAGGATAAAAGCCTTTACTCTTCACAGAATATTTGGAAACTTGTTATGTTAAGCCCTTTTTTAATATCTTTCTTAATAGTATTTTTGGGAATATAGTTTCACGTTCAGTTTAATTCTTTTTGTTTGTCAAAGTATCATATTATTCTGTCAGGCAATATATATGATGAGCAGATATTTCGCAATTTTTCTGAACTGTTAATTTTTTTTATTTTTTAAATTCGATCTTGCGTAGGTAATTAATTCAAAACAACTAATATTAAAATGCATTTATTTTCAAAGCATGCGTAGCAATATGTAATGAAAGCAAATATGTAATTTAAATACACATAGATTTTAGAACCAAAACTTAAATAAATTATACATTTAATTGCTCATTAAGTTCGGAAAATCTAGTATACAAAAGTGCATGACATTTCAAAATACTAACACACCAGGAAGTCAGTGAAAAAATCTGTAATAAAATTACCATCTTTACAAATATGAAACAAGTCAAGTTAAATAAAACATTTTCAAAAAGGCGTATTTGAGTTAAACTCCCAAAGAATAACTAAAAATATGTTCCTGGGCTGAAACCACAATGGATAAGCCTGAAAAGCCTAACTGGGCCAACATTGTCACAAATCTGTTTCAGATTCGTGACAATATTCGAATGCAAATCCGAAAATATAACCGGGCAGTAGCGAAAGAAAATTAACAAGAATTCCTTGTTAAATTAAAAAAATATTTAATACCTTTCAAGAACACAGACCCTGCGGAATGAATGTATTCGTCTAATTCATGTATTAATAATAAACATCGCACATTCAGACATGAGATTACATTTCTCTTGATTTGAGCCTGATTTCATGAAAGTCAGCTCCATGAAGCAAGCTCAAACACTGCATTGAAACTGTCTGCCATTTGAATAGTTTATTATTATGATGTTAGCTTTCATCGTAAGTTAATGTGAAATTATTTTAATGCTGTTTTCATTTGTTACGACGTGCAGACCTGCCAACCTCTAGATTTGAAAAAGAGGGAGACATTTTCAATTATACATACACGATCACAAATGCGCAGCAGGGCCAACATTTACTTTATTTAACTCATGCACAAATAAGGTGGAGGGGTCCTAAAGAGACAATCTTTTATTTTGACTATATTTTTCTCAAAATTTTATTTGTTTACAAAATAAATAAAATGTATTGATTTTTAAAAATTGCTTAGCTGGGTTTATAATCTGATCAGTTTTTTAAAAGACACTTTTTTTAGTCCTCACTCTTCCATACATATTTTATATCTAGACATTATTACCAATATAAATTATTGACTTACCTATATATTTTTTGTACTTCAGAGCTTTAATTTATGGATTTACATTTCTTCATATATATTTTTTTATTATATTTTTTTTTCATATTTACAGTTGAGTTCTACTTACAAATAAGTCCTATTTACAAATTACATGATAATGAACTTTTACTCCTTTAAAGAAGAAGTTGTTGCAGATTTTGCCGGAAGCAACTGAAAACTCAATCGTGCAAATGGTACAAAATGCAAACGATTTATCTTTTTTCGAAACAACAATTAACAAATATTCCTCAGAATATTGGTAAATACAGTCTCAGGCCTTGGTGAATACAGTCTGGTATTTCTTTTTAGATTCTTTCGATGACATCAGATCTGGACTGGTGGAAAAAGAAACGCACGCACAAGAAAAATAAAAATATTTCGGCGATACCCCTAACACTACAAGATAGGCAGAAGAGATAAACAAATTCTCCCTAGCGCGCTAAACAACCAAAGCAGCGCATGCGCCAAAAACCCATGGCGATAGTCAAATGTCACTAGTCAACAAGCTTGGACATCGATACCGCAGCAAAGAGCTAATGAAGAATCCGTAGGAGAATGACGTCACGCATTCGAAATTTTGAGATTGTGGTCGCGGCAAGCGCTGGAGGTTTTTTTTTTTTCCACTCTTTGACTGCTTTTTTATTATTATTATTTATTTGCTCCAATTCCTAGAAAATACTAAAAAGCGGGAGAAAATCGGTGAGAATCGGGAGAAATTGTTAGAAAGATGGAGACTCCCGCCAAAAGCGGGAGAGTTGGCAGGTCTGGACGTGGAACTAATACTGTTATAAAAAAATGGAATAAAATGTAAAATAAAAAATAAATTCTACAAATGTAATTCGAATCGTTGGACTCTTAAGCCAATCTAAGCCTCAATATTATTAATAAAAACCGTTTTAAGCGAAGGGATGGTAGGGGTTGGGGAGTAAAGAAATATGGGGCAGTCAAAAATAAAAAAAAGACTAATCAAGAGGTACAGGAGGAAATAAAGGTTGGGAACTGGTGTTCTAGAGAACCAATAGACACATTCTTTTCCTTTATTAATATTAAGAAACTAGCTTGCTTACCATATTGATAATAGTAATTCAGTCAAGTCGAAAAGATTTACAAGACTCTTTAAGATATTTCTAATTTATTTTTTTTATCAATATTATCACATCAAGACTATCCAACAAAATAATTTTAAATTGACAAACTGATGAAAATAAACTGTTATTTGTGGTAGACAAATAATAATGAGGCAGATTCAAACTTACTTTTATACAAATGACTACAACGAACAAAATAATTTTTTAAACTATTGAATTGTTTCGCACTGTAAAAGAAAAACTAGACCATAAAATAACAGGGTGGCTACAGAAACTATGAAAAAAAGTTTCCCTGACTAAACTTACAACATTTCCCTGATTTACGGCTACTAGTTATATTAGTTTCCTGGCTTTGTCCCTACTCAGAATCGCTGTATGAGTACAATATACATTATTAAAAACACTTTTACAAGTTATTTAATATGAAAAAAATAAGATATTTTTTATGAACTTTAATTTAAAAAAAAATGGAATGAACATCCTAAAAAATCTATTAAAACAGTATATTACATTTCTTATATGTAAAAAATACTGGAAATTTTAACAAAATACTTTGCTTCTAAAACTGCATAAGAATTCTAAGAAACATTAAAACTACTCATTGCAACACAAGTTAAATTATATTAACAGTAAAGGTTATTATGATCTTTGCTCAAAACTTTAAAACAGTTCAATAACTAATTAGTGCTCTTTGCATGACTACCAAAATAACATGTTGCAGCATAAATATAAAAATAGTATAATTATACGTACCTAATAATTTATATTTCAGTAAAGATTTACACAATAGAAACTGCCAAAATATTATTTCAAATCTTTATTGTTTAACAAAATCATAAGAAATTAATTGCTCTAATAAAAAACTTATGCTTTTATAAATGAACTAGCAGTACGCGCACGGCGTTGCCCGTGGAATCAGGACTTCGACAAAATAGGGGGAAAATGCCCACAATGACACGAAAAAGTTTTGAAAACAAAATTCAAAACAAAAGATACACATTATTGATTTTCCCGCTCGACAATGACGCGAATGTAATGACGTCACCGGATTGTAGAAATGCAGGCTGGGAATGAAAGCATATTGCGTCACCTCCTGCGAGGAAGCAACAATACATTCTGGGATCGTCCAGAGAAACTCGTGCTACTAAAAAACCTGTCAGAAGAAAATAATGTTTTAAATAATGTAAAAAAAAAAAAACGGGAAAGGGTGTTTTAACCGTTCCGACAGAACCGTTCTAGTTATAAGCTGAAAACAATTGAAAATAATAGTGTTATTAGAACGTCGGATGCAGCAAATTTAAAAACAAAAATAAACGTTCGATTGTAAAACTGGCTATTTTTAAAAATTTCTCAAAATTCAGTAAATTACGTTTGAAGCTCAAAACAAATTTCATTAGAAAGAAAATTGTTTGTTCTATCCGATGGTGCATCGATTGTTTTTCAACTATCATTAGAAAAGATACTACAGCCGTAAACGTGCCAAAAATGACCCAAAACATCAAAAAATAATGTTCTAGATTAAATTTTAAAATTCTGGCCTCGAGGTGCATTGAGTCACCATTACGTGTACTACCTGTGTGCCAAATTTCATGGCTGTAAGTGCGATAGATTCGTCTGGACATCGCACACACACGCAAACATTGCCTTTTATAAGTATAGATACAAGTTTTTAAAAAAAAATCCATTTATTATTACAACTAATGCTAGACATAAGATACTAATTCATAGATAATAACTCAAGTAACAAATAACTATTAATTTTCCCTAATTTTTAGATATTTTTACGAATTTCCCTGACTTTTCCCTGATTTCCCGGTTCTGTCGCCACCCTGAATAAACAACATTTCAGCCCATATCATTCAGAACATAATTTTCCTTTAAATAACTTTATTAATAAGTTATTTTGTCCAATAATTCTTTCGAAAATGGTTATTAAAAATAAAAAACATTAAAAAACATCAACATTTTTCTCATTCCTCATATACAATTTTGAGAGGAAAAAAACTTTTTTAGATGCAAGTCACGAATGTTAGTACATCAGGACAGGAATAACTTATGAAGAAATATGTTTTAAATTAGAGATGTAACGAATAGTGATTTGGCCGAATACCGAATATTCGGCCAAATTTCATCCCGAATACCAAATTTTTAAACACATTTCACTTTTGATTGTAAATGAAATATTTTTCAAATTCTAAATGAAAAAATAATTAAAATTGATTTTTTTTATTATTTGTATATTTTTTAAAATCTTAGTATCTTTATGTATGTTTGTAATATTTTAAATACCTTAACTCCAATAATAAGAAATGAGAAACTCTCATCATTTTGGGACTGTTTTAAAAAAATAAAAGAGTCATCATTGCAGAACATAATAATGACAAACACAGTAGAAAATTGAATGGATAAAATTAAAATTACTAGAAGTAAATTCCTATTTTGATAAATAACTTCTAATAAATAGGATGGAGTGTCCACTTAATTGGTGGAAAAAATGCAGACAAATTTCCAAGGTTCGCAAATATAGCAAGAAAATATCTTTCAGCACCTGCAAGCATTATATAGTGACAGTTTATTTTCTAAAGCTGATAATATATATATGAAACCATATGGAACAGAATTCTATAAATGATAAGCAACATTAAATACATTTATGTACTATGCAATTTAGAATTGGATATAAATGATATATTATTTTTTATAATAATGTACTGGAATGTAATTCTGCAATATTCTTTATTAAATATATTGAAAACAACATTTTTTTTAAAAAAATTTTCCTGAATTTATTCTGCCGAATATCTGTTTAGTATTCAACCCGATTGAATATTCGGAAAAGGGTCGAATAAGCCTAATACTGTATATTCGTCATATCCGTTATATATGCATACTAGCAGTACGAGCACGGCGTTGCCCGTTGAATCAGGACTTCAACAAAATGAAAAAAAAAAAAAAAAAACACGCCCACAATGACACGAAAAAGTTTTGAAAACAAAATCAAAACAAAAGATACATATTATTGATTTTCCCGCTTATTTTTTTCACGACAAACAATATTAAAAAATTGCAACGTGAAAATTATTATTCTGCAAGCAAAGTATGCTAGATGAATAAATACATTAAGATACTGCCGAAAATAATAATCGAAGTTATTCAGTTGACGGTCATGACGTTTCCTGCGCGTCCGCCAATCAAAATTGCCAGCAACGTTCCGAAGAAGTGCCGCGCGAGGAACTCGATCGAGAAAAATAACTCTCAACGGCCCAGAAAAAAATTAATTTTGAAAAAAAAACTGGAAAAGATATTTTAACCGTTCATGTTTTAAATCCGACAGAACCGTTCTAGTTATAGGCTGACAAAAATTGAAAATAATAGTGTTAAGTGATGCAACAAATTTAAAAACAAAACTAACATTTAGATGCCAAAACAGACTATTTTTTAAAAATTTCTCAAAATTCAGTAAATTACGTTAGATGTACGAAAAAAACTTCAATAGAATGGAAATCGTTTACTCTTCCCGATGGTGTATCTATTTTTATCGTACAGTTATACGAAATCATGCTATTGAGAAATTAGTGCGAAAAATCACCCAAAACAACACAAAACATTAAATAAAAAATTTTCTAGATTAAATTTTAAAATTTCGGCTTCGAGGTGCATTCAGTCACCATTACGACTACCTGTGTGCCAAATTTCATGGCAGTAAGTGCGATAGATTCGTCTGGACATCGCAGACACACACACACAAACATTGCCTTTTATAAGTATAGATGAAACCAAATGGAACACAGAACAAAATTGAATAGATAAATTAAAATTAGTAGAAGTAAATTCATATTTTGATAAAGAACTTCTAATAAATAGGATGGAGTGTCCACTTAATTGGTGGAAAAAATGCAGACAAATTTCCAAGGTTCGCAAATATAGCAAGAAAATATCTTTCAGCACCTGCAAGCATTATATAGTGACAGTTTATTTTCTGAAGCTGATAATATATATATGGAACAGAATTCTATAAATGATATGAAACATTATTAAATACATTTATGTACTATGCAATTTAGAATTAGATATAAATGATATATTATTTTTTATAATAATGTACTGGAATGTAATTCTGCAATATTCTTTATTAAATATACTTAAAACAACATTTTTTTAAAAAAATTTTCCTGGATTTATTTTGCCGAATATCTGTTTAGTATTCAACCCGATTGAATATTCGGAAAAGGGCCGAATAAGCCTAATACTGTATATTCGTTCTATCTCTTTTTGGTATTATATGCGTGTGAAACCAAACGAAACAGACTTCCACCTGAAAAATCATTGTTCCTGCATCACAATTTCAAGCTTTTCAATGATAAATTATATGAAACTTGAATAAATACACCTATGCACTATGCAACTTCAAATTGGGTAAATGTTAGGAGATTGTTTTTGATAAAAAAAGGCACTGAAATGTAATTCTGCCGTATTTTTTGATAAATGTATGTTTAAAAGCACATCTTTAATTTTAAAAATTATTATCCTGAATATATTCAGCCGAATATCTGCTTAGTATTCGGCAAAAAGAGTCGAATTCCGAATGGTTTCCGAATATTCGTTACATCTCTACTTTAAATGACATGAGTACAGCATTTTATCTACAAAACACACTGATAATGCAAATTAGCATTTCATCGCATTAAATTATAAAATGTTTACACACTCAACATAATAACACTCAGCATATAGTTCGGTAGAAAGACTACAATTCAACAATGCGAAAAAGCAAAAAATATCATAAAGTTTGTCAAAGTCCATCTTAATTGCATCAGGATATCTGGTTATAATAACTATAATGTAACAAATGGGGATGAGTATAAGAATTTAATATTTTGAAAACATAACATTTCCGAACTAGAAGAAAAATGTTCTTAAACAAAAAAAATTTAGCACTCAACCAAGTTAAAAGCTCGGTGAAAAAGACTCTTGTTGTATCCCAAACTTGCTGCACTCTTTGAACTTACGTCACATGACTCATCGGGATCCCCAAATAAAAGAAGATGTCGGATCCCGTACAACAAGGGTAGTAAAGACTGCGGTTCGGTGAAACTGTGCGCATCATGTATGATACAGTGCGTTAAGTCTTTTGCCATATATTTTACATTCTCATAGAAACAAGTCTCAGTCACAGTCAGTAGGACATCCGCCTCTTGAAGGACCTTACTTCTGGCCGTACCATCCCGTATGTTTTGGGTTTTTGACAAATGTGAGACCATCTCATCCAGAACTCTACTCTGGAGTTTTTCGTGGAGAGTTTCGTTTTTCTTGTTGATTATGATCAAGTTGCTGGATGTCTCGATGAGATTCATCCCCATCTGGCTGACCAACTCCGCACACACACACACGAGTATCTTACCAGAAATATTAGATTTCTTGATCTGCTCTACAATCTGGAGTATGGCTAAGAAAGAGTCCGTGAAGGGGGGAGACTCAATGACTGCCAGCTGAGGAGACGAAGTGTTCAAGGATTCAACAATCCCTTGTACAACAGTGGTCATGGTACTGGTGTCCTGTCTTCGAGGCAAGACAAAGCTCTTGACATTATGATTTCGAGGGTTGAGCACGGCATCGCAGAGAGGCGACCATAGAAGCTCTCTAAGAGCGTCGTTCAGCACCAGGTCCTTTTTGATGCCTGTCAGTTTTGAAAGGGAGATGGGGAAATTCAAGTTGATAGCAGGAAGGATGAAAACAATGTTAAATGTGATTCTGATTTTCATCAGATCTGTGTTTTTATTCAAATTCACATATTTTAAAATTTCATGGTCGTGATCGCGCGCATGCGAATACGCTCTCGTGGTTGAGGAGGAGACGTAGCCCAGCACCCTGACACTACCTTCCGGGAGGGTGGCGAATTCCACAAGGACGATATGGCCATCCTTCGGGATTTTCTTCACGCCGGAATGACGAATAAAACTTTCGCACTTGAAACTAACACAACTTTGCGTTGTTTCGGAAGAGACGACCTTGCAGATCTTTCTGTCCTCCTTGGCTTTGACTCCTTTCAAGGCCGTAGAAATTTTGCTGAAGCACTCAAGCAATAGAAGAGGAAAGTAAGTATTATAATACATAAGATGATTCTCGTATTTATCTCGCACTTGCTGGAATTCCCATCCGAATTTAGAAATTTTTGGAACACCGATTTCTTTGTCGATTCCAAGGATCCAATCTACGTTCCTCTCGATGATGATAAGATATACGTCATTGGTATGGATTATGTTCTTTCCGATGTCTTCTCTTAATTGTTTTGGAATCAAAGATGAAAATTCCGATGAAGATTGATAGGGGGTAGGGAGACTGTTTGCAGCTGCAAGTTTCTTATCATCATGAAGTAAAGAGTTAGAAGAATAATTAGAAGCAATGGAAGAACGAGACTGTTCCTCAGTAGAAGGTGTAAGGGGCAAAGAAGGAAAAGAGTTTCTGACTGCAAGTGGTGGGTTCTGTATGAATTCACGATTTAAACTTTCTGCAAAGTAGTGATCATGAGGTGCAGAATGCCAAGACATCGGCGGACGAATTTGTTGTGAAAGTGATGAAGTGTTACCTGGTAAATTTTGAAATGAAAGCAGAGGCTGGTGAGCACCTTTCGTACCGTGAACTAACTGATGAGACTGTTCCACAAAAGGAGGTGTCGGTAGCAAATTTACTATGAATTCACGATTAACATTTTCAGAAAAGCAGTGATCATGAGGTGTAGAATGACAGGACATTGGCGGGCGGATTTCTTCTAAATGATGACGTTGACATGAAAGCGATGCAGCGTTACTTGGAAAATGTTGAAGTGAAAGAAGATGCTTCCGATCGTTCGCACCTTGAACGGACTGATGAGGATATTGTTGATCCATAGAAAATGAATGACTTTCTAAAGTGGGAGAATCAAATAAAACACGATTATTTTTCTCGGAAGTCCGTTGATCCAAGTCCGAAGGGTCAACATTTTTCGTTTTTGAAACTATTTGTTTTACTTGTTGATTTTTCACTGCATTTACTGTAGGATAAAATGGCCCAACAAGAGAACGCACACTAGAAGAATTTTGCATTGCACAAGTTCTTGGACCTGACGGGGTTTGTTTCACATGAGGATAAGAAACAAGATGTGGACTAACCATTGTGGGAGTAACCCTCTCCTTATATTCCTCATTAGTTAATTTTTGGGAACTATCACCCTTGGATATTGAGGCATCCTCAGATATTTTAACCATCTTAGTAGGATATTCAAAAGTGGTACGCGGATCAAAAAGAACATCTTGTTTTCGCTTCAAAGCATTTTCATTAGGCAAACTGTTAGATAAATTCTGGTAATTTCTCATAGTCCATTCAGAGTTCTTTTCATTTACATCTGATGAATCAACTGGCTTGTTATTGGGGAAATTAATTTGACGAAGGTTTTGAAACACACTTTCGTCGATAATTATGTTTGGCTTTACTACTGGGTCAAAATTAAGATTCAGTGAGGGACTAATAACAGAAATGTCGGATGACTTAGCATTGCCAAGTATTTGGCGAAGACAGTCATTGGAGAACAATTCTTCATTAGGATTTTTCTTTGCTTCAATCGAAGTTTCACTCCGTTTATTATCTAATGATGGTAAAAAAATTATAGAGGAACAACTATCTTCTGAAGGACTTCCGATATCCATTGGCGAGTTAAAATAAATGGTATGGGAATCCAAGTAACTCCCCGGACTTGATTCACTCATCTTTGAAGGCGATTCAAAAAGTAGATTTGTGGAATTATCCTGTCTCATATTATCAATTAAGCCATCACAATGTAATGAATTTTGCGCTTGCGTTTCATCAACAAACTTTTCCAACCGAGATAAAGCTGAGTTTGAATCTGAATTTGTAATATTTGGTTTGAAATTTACCAATTCTTTAGATGAGATTTCATGTGAAATTTCATCTACTTCTAAATATGATGACTGTTTATCTACTACTTGCAGATTTGTCAATTCTTCCCTCTTTTCGGCTAAACATAATTCGAATTTTTCTAACGAATTGGTAAAATCTGGAATTGCTTCCGATTCAATTCTTATAATTTCATCTTCATCCTTAATCAAATGAGTGAGAACAGATATGGCATATGATATTTCAAGAACGTCGATTTTTGAATTAATTTTCAAGTATTTTAGCAACGGAGTTTTGAATGTTTCTGGCTCGTACAACAGCGAATCAGTGTAGCAAACAGAGGGGGGACTTGCAACTAGCATACAATTGTCACTTACTTCACAATTTTCATTAATTTTATTTTTAACAAGCACATGGTTATCCACAGGAGAGCTATCTACGGAGTTTTTGTTTTGTTCAGCTTCTACCTTCAGGTCAGCCGCACCAACAATATCTGCATTGACTTCACACGTTTCTTCACTTGATTCAGCATTTACTCGAATTTCACCATTAGCTAGCTGTGTTGTACTTATATACCATACCAGTTTGGTATTTGGCTTTTCTTGATGACAATCATCAGTCAGGTCGATGACTTCAACTTCTTTGTCTGATGTTTTTGAGTTTTCAATTATCATACAGTCAGGAGAATTAGTTGAGTTTATTGTTTTAGATGTCGTTATTGATTTAGGCGTTGTAGAGCTTTCACCTTCAGCAAGAGTCTCACTAAAAGTTCTGGACGGTAGATATTTCTCATCGGCCAGCTTCTCATTTTTAGCTAGATTATTTAGGAGTGTCAGCCCCGTGGATGTTGACGGTTCACATGACTCGGTCAGTAGAGGAATCTCGATAAGTACTTCACTTTTCCTTTTTCTGGTGTTCTTTATTCTTGGCATCTGAAAAATGTATAAACATTTACTGAATCAATGTTATAGATACCATTATACAGAATAAATATTCTATTACATATCAATCCAATCATTACATAAATACAGGAGTGGGCAATAAAATTAAAGTTGTTGTCTACAAAAGTGCCAAAAATTGTAAAAAAGTCTTTGGAGGAAAGAGCATTTTTGAGATTTTCTCGCGCAACATCTTAAACTTATTATTGGAAGCATAATTTCAAGAACACTTCTACTAACAATAAAGGAGAATATGTGCGTTGGCGAAATTTTGGTGTTTTTCCGTCGTAATAACTTCCGGAAATATTATAGCACAAAAATGATTCTTACACCGTCTGAAAATTAAAAAATATATATATTTTCAAAGATATCAGTTAAGTTGCCGTCCATCTTTTTAAAAAAAATTAATAAATTTTTAAATATATTATAATTTTAATTAATTTTAGCCATAATTGACAACAATACTTTTTTCATTGTTGCAATGAAATCCAAACCGTTTCCATTGCTTAAACAAATATTTAATAGCGTGTTTCTCCTCCGTTGTTGAAAGCTAAGATAATAAATATCATAATCGATTCCATTTTCTTTATCTATTTCACCAGTTTTTTGTGAAATTTGTAATCAATCCTTTAAAATAGCAAGTTTATTAGGAAATATATTCAGTAAGCTGAATGATTCTAGCTGCTTTTTAGTTCTTTTTATCAGCATGTTTTAGACGCTAAATGTGCTACGCCATTTTAATTTTGAAATCAAACGCGTATTTTGCATGAGGAATAACATAGTGAAGTTGGTGTATAAAACGTGCACTTAGTTGTTACACTTCACGGACAGTAATTTGACGTCATTAGAAACGTACATGTAATCTATGGGCAGAACAGGTGCAAGGCTAACTAAAAGAACACGGGTTAAATGTCTACCACAAATAAAAAATTACTTTTTTAAGGAAACCCGCATTTAATAGACTAACTCAGTGATTCCCAACCTTCATGGTTGTGCGGACCACCTGTTGTGTAAAAAAATATTTTGAGGCCCACTAACTAAATATACAAGTATATATATATATATACAGGGTGTCCACAGTTATCGTGGTCCAATAGCTAATTTTTAAACCGTTAGAGATAAACATATAGTTCCAATTGGTAAAATGCTTTAAATGAAGGGAAGAATTATATGTTTTTGGAGTGAATAAATATATTCCTGAAACAGTTACGAAATCTAACTTTTTATGCAGTCCCCCGGTCCTATCAATCATATTTAGTAAAATATTTTTGACACTCTAACATTTTAACCAAAAAAAAGTCCCACTCTTTTGCGACTAAGACTGACCGAGTTATGGAGCTTTGAATACCGCTGACTTAGACCACTTTACACCATTTCAATAGCCGTCTTGCAGACGATTCACCAATCAATGCGCAGAAGTTGCTCGAAGAGACAGCTGATTGGTAAAAATCATGAAATTCAAAGCTCCATAACTCGCTCAGTTTTAGTCGCTGAAGAGTGAGGCATTTTTTGGTATATGACTAATAGGGCCGGGGGAACCGTATAAAAAGTTAGAATTCGTAATTTTTTCAGAAACATGTTTACTGACTCAAAAAACATAATTCTTCCCTTTATTTAAAGCATTTTTCCAATTGGAACTATATGTCTATCTCTAACGGTTTAGAAATGAGCTACTGGACCACGATAAGTATGGACATCCTGCATATTAGATGCCCTTATATGCTAGTAATTAGTGAAGCTTACTGTAAAAGGAATAAAAATATATTGTTTTATAAAGCAAGAAACAAATGAAGACTCTTAACCGCTTAACTTAACAGCCCGAGAATACTCGTGCATCGAATTATCGAAATTTTAGTCTTATAAACTAAAATTGAATCATTAATTAGCTTTATAATTTGACACAAAAAATATGTAGGATCCATAAACATCTTAAGTATCTTATGCCTTCTTAGATGAATGAAAACGACAGCCCCTTTCCAAAACAGGAGGGGTCATCTTATAAGATAGCAAAGAAAACTATTCAGTTAAGTGGTTAAAGCTCTTCTGACTTCTACTCTTGACTAGCATTTCGCGGCCCACTAATACTCTACCCGAGGCCCACAAGTGGGCCATGGCCCATGAGTTGGGAACCACTGGACTAACTAATCCCCAAGTAACTAGCACGTCGCCGAAAGCGATTATTAATCTATAAAATAATCATCATCCGAAGTCGCTAACGCTCAGGAAAGTGGGCGTGGCTGAGTGCCAATCACACCCGCAGAGGGGAGTGGCTCGCCCAGAGGGTTTGGGGAACATTGCGGGGGGGAGGGGGCTTGAAATTCGGTGAGAGGCTTGGAGTACTTGCGGGTAAAACGTTCACAGGGGTGATTGTGTTCCGGTATTAAACCGGAAATCCGGTAATTTCTTCATCCTTAATACCGGAATTCCGATATTTTCTGATAAATCTATTTTTTAAAACTTAAGAGTGCCAAAGACTCAAACTCTTACGGATTCTTCGTAGTTTCTACGCAATTTCGGCTTCCTACTACGGACTACACAAATTATAATCCATACTACGGAAAACTCCGCCAATATACAAGGGTTTCATGAGATAAAATAAGTTTTATTCATGTTTAAAATGAGAAGGTTTAAGTTTATACAGAATTTGCATGAAAATTTAAAAATTCTCACAGCTGTTACTCTTAGAGGGGAAAAGAGATATATAATTGAGTTCTAATGAATCATGAAATGTTTTATTTAAAATATAATTAGAAGTCCTAATTTTTCAATTTCTTAAAAAAATCGTTTCTTGAGTAATTATTTTTGTAGTAATATGAAACATTTTTAATAAGAAATATGAAAAACCAGGGAAAAAAATTTACGTTCAGTGGATTTTTTTTTTTTTTCATATCTTCTTGTTGATTACTTTGGATTATGCCGAGTCAATCCAAATTATTATTTTAGAAATTGCCATGCCATAACTAAGAATAACTACCTCACTTAAGAATGGTCCCATAGGAATTTATATATATATTCATTAATGTTATTCATACAAAATATTATATTTTTATTATTGTTTTATTATCAATTTTGATGGTTTCTTTTCATGTGTGTTTATAGAATGTTGTTGAAAACTCATGAACTAAGACAAAATAAATTAAATCAATTCCTTATTTTAAAAAAGCATATTAAAAATTGCATGCAAAAATTGAGTCTGCGCCGTAATGAATGAATACATATCCGTTCCCTACACATAATTTTCATTCTAAAATTTCAAGTATTTTTTCATGAAGCCACAATCACTCCTGCCGTTCAGGTAAGTGGGCGTGGCTTCGTGCCAATCACATCCGCAGCGTGGAGCGGCTCGGCCAAATGGTTTGGGGAAAGGGGGGTGGTCTTGGAATTCCAAGACTGGTTCGGAGTCCTTGCGGATTTTGAGAAGGGAAGTGAATTTCCTTATCTTTGAAAGAGCATCCCCGCATTTAGAGTTCTCTCTATTCCAATGGTCTTAGGAATATTCCTTAACCATTTTTGCACTGAAAATTGCTCCTTTTACTTAGAGATTTGCATTCATCATTCTTTTTAGTTTGTATTTGGTAATGCATTTTTTTCTGATAGTGGATTTCGCATTATTTTTACTCGGAAAATACAAAAGTTAGTGCCAATTGATTCATTAGTTCTGTTTTTCATGCTTTTTTTTTATTTTATTTCTGAAGCACTCCGCAATCTGCATGAGATTTACTTCACCAACTTTCGTTAGTAAATTTGTGAAATCATATCTGACATATTGTTGGCAAGCTAAAAGCCAGTTTTAGACGGGCACAAATCTTCTAGTGCAGCGGTTCCCAACCTATGGGCCGCGGCCCACCTGTGGGCCTCAGATAGCATATTAGTGGGTTAATTATTAAGTTAATAAAAAAATTAATTACATTGTTTAAATAAAATAAATTAAAAAATTTTTAATTAAATTAATTAATTAAAGTAAAAGTAATAAAATTAAATTAAATAATTATAAAATTAATTATTAATTTTTATTGGTTTAATCGTAATTTTTGTTTTATAAACAATATATTTTTACTTGTATATTTAGTTGGTGGGCCTCAAAATGTTTTTTACCCGGTGGTCCCCACAACCGAAAAGGTTGGGAACTGCTGTTGTAGTGCAATAAAGAATATCCATCGCTATGTAATTCGTTCAAATTTATAGTGATATAATCAGAAAAATAAAGAATAACTTGCTTAAGCTGATATCAGATGGCTTCCTTTCATTTGAATGTAACTAATTAACATGAGCGTGTATAATTAGTCCGTATCTTATTTTGACTTGCTACAGCTATCAGTATTATGCATCGGAGGTGTACAGTTATTTAACCTGATATGAAACATTTCAACCGCTATAAAACCAATCTTGTAGAGACAGGAATAGATTTGCAATAGAAAGTGATAATAGAATTGCTGAAGGACTGCGCATAAGTGATAAAAAACAATCATCTACGAGTACACAAGAAAAAATGAAGTTGAGGAAAAAGACATTTCTTTTCAGATTGCAGGAATTTGATTTAAATCCCACTATTCCATAAAATATCCATTTTCACCCCTCAGAAAAAGCTGAAAAAGATTAAATCAAGGTTGAATTCATATTAAAATTGTGACGAAAGAATTGAACAGTAATATTTAGAGTGCTAATATCAAAATCTTCCTTTTGGTAGCGATGGCAAAAAATGCGTAAGAGGAATCAGGAAAAAGTTCCATTATGAATGTTACGGAGTGTGAGAAGGGGACGTGGTTATTTCTAACCAAAACTCAAAAGACGAGGCAATGGACTGTAACTGGTTTTTCTTGCTAAACGTAAATCTCTGTGACCAACGCAAACTCAATGGCTCAAGCGAGCTTCACACGACGTGCGCTGATCACAGTCAAATTCACACTGATAAAGATACTGAAAATACAAGATACACACACAGAAAAGACCGCTAGAGGGCGTAATAACTATTATGAGAAGTTAGGCCGGGTAAGGCCGTAACATACCGGGGGGGGGGGGCCTTGAAACACTATTTCAAAGCAAATACTAAAATTTGATATTTCAAAATCAAATACACAATTAATTATCTAAAGTTAAAAATGTGATAATCATTTTCCATAAAATTAAAATATTTGCAAATACACGACTAAATCAAATACTAATAAAATGAAATAAAATAAATGAATAGGAATGCTACTTAAATTAAAATTAATTAATTACTGCTTAAAAATTATCAAATTCAAATATGCGATTTTAGGAAATGAAAGACTAAATGTTTGCATTAGGATTCATGAAAATTACTACCATTCATATTACAATAAGTACTAAAAGAAAGGTAATATTCAAGATGAGTGTTTTACTGTGCATGCAATTAAATGGGTTAATCATAACTCGTTTTAAACTCTAAAATAATCAATGAATAAAAATGCAATTTTCACAACAGATGAAAAGACGCCTTGATACATTCAGGAACATATTAGTTAAATAAATTTAAAGAATCAAAATTTTAAGTCAATTTAAATTCAGTTCTCTATTGGCAAAACACTAAGTTTGTGAATAGGTCTTTTTAATAGTCCGTTGGCAGTTTTAACTAACACTACACGAACTTTATCATCAGCACTAGGATAAACTTGAGTCACTCGACCCAATTTCCAATGTAAAGGGGAAATGTTATCATCTTTAAGAAGCACTAAATCATTCAATTTAACATTTTGCTGTGATTTTTTGCCATTTGTTGAGACGTTGAAGACTGGTGATATATTCACTGGACCACCGTTTCCAAAAACTCTGAAATAATTGCTGGGTAAGTTTCCAGCGTTTTAAACTCGAAATTTTCTCATCTAATAAATTTCCCTCGGGTATTGTAGTTAATGCAGTTTCTATTTCCTATGATAAAATGACCAGGTGTAAGAACAGCAAGTTCTGAAGGATCCTCAGAAATTGGGCACAGCGGACGCGAATTTAAACAAGCTTCTATCTGAATTATCAAAGTTAAAAATTCTTCATAGGTTAGGATTCGCTTACCTATTGTCCTTTTCAGATGAATCTTAGCCGATTTAATTGCTGCTTCCCACAGTCCTCCAAAATGGGGTGCAGCTGGTGGATTGAATGTCCATCTGATACTTTCTTCCATGAAAAACTTGTTAACTGGCTCATCCTTCCTTAAAGAAGCCACAACTCTTCTCAGTTCCCTATCTGCAGCAATAAAATTCGTACCACAATCAGAGTAGATTTCTGTGGGTTTTTCCCTCCTGACGATAAATCTCTTGAGTGCTGCTATGAAGGCTTCTGAAGTCAGGTCTCCTACTATTTCTATGTGAACAGCCCCGGACCCACGAAACCGGTAACGAACCCCGGAACCCACGGACCACGACAGACGAAAACACAGATGTAACACTCTCTGCGTCCCTCGACCCCTGAGGGGTTTGATGAGGAATGGGCCGGCGTAGTCTATCCCCACTCTGGAAAACACCCGGGAAGGTTGAACTCTTGACCTCGGAAGATCAGCCATAAATTGGTTCGCAGTTTGACCTTTTTGGTGGAAGCACTTCACACATTTCCAAATAATGTGCCGGACAATTGACCGCGCACTGGTAATCCAATACTCCTTAATCATTATGGAGAGAAGTAGTGTAGGGCCAGCGTGGAGGTATTTTTCTTGAAAATATCTCACTATCATTTCTGTCAGACGATGATTTTTTGGTAAGAGAATCGGATATTTTTGATCCACGGAAATACTCGCGTTTTTCAACCGACCTCCTACACGGATGAGTCCGTTTTCATCAATAAAGGGACTTAGTGAAATTATTTTGCTCTTAGAATTCAGAGGCTTTCCCTTTCTTAAAAGATTTAGTTCGCTTGCAAGTTCTTGATTTTGAACAATCTTCAAGAGCGCATTTCTAGCACATTTAATCTCTAACGTTGTAAGAAATCCTTTAGTTTTATTTCACGGAGATTTGGCATTATGAAGGTATCTAAAGCACCACGC
The DNA here is from genome assembly GCA_013235015.1 of Araneus ventricosus. NCBI lineage: Eukaryota > Metazoa > Arthropoda > Arachnida > Araneae > Araneidae > Araneus > Araneus ventricosus. The sequence continues at coordinate 1,380 of BGPR01008916.1, read as the reverse complement.
AACAATTCGTAAGAGTTTTGCAAACGATGAATATTTACCGATAATGGAAAGTTCTAATGGAACAATTCCTACAGCACAAGTCGTTTTCTTACGTTCTTCTCTCAGGGCATCTTCACAAAAGGGATGTTGATTTGAGTAATCGATATTATTTTCACAAAGCCACGATGGACCTGCCCACCATAAACTATGCGATTTAAGTTCTGAGGGCAGAATACCTCTAGACGCACAATCAGCAGGATTTTCTTTACCTCTGATGTGATTCCAAACTTCAGATGGCAAAATTGATTGAATCTCTGACACTCGATTAGCAACGAAGGTTTTCCAACGAGATGACTCGGATTGTAGCCATGACAAAACTATCATTGAATCTGTCCAAGCGTAAGTTGAATCGATTTGAATTTTAAGGGAATTACGCACTGTTTGAACAAGATAAGATAACAATACAGCTGAACACAATTCTAATCGCGGTATTGATACGGTTTTTAACGGTGCTACTCTGGTTTTGGATGTCAAAAGCTTAACAGAAATCGATGAATCATTAATTGATTTAAGATAGATGACTGCAGTATATGCCTTTTCTGATGCATCACAGAATGCATGCAGTTCGATTTTAGTGGCATTTGGCAAAAGCACTCTTCTAGGAATACGTATTGATTTAGGATGGTGTAATTGATCTCTAAACACTCTCCATTTTTTATTAATTTCTTCAGGAACAGGATCATCCCACGAAATTTGGAAAGTCCAAATGCTCTGAATAAGAATTTTTGCACCAATTATGAAGGGAACTAACCAGCCTAATGGATCGAAAATTTTTGAAACGGAAGATAGAATCATGCGTTTTGTTGGAAGGTCACTATCATTAGAAATTTCAAAGTTGCAATAGAATTCATCCAGAGTAAGTTCTCATTCCAAACCTAGAATCTTAATTGATTTTGCATCAATTATCTCACAAGAATTTTTCGAATTCTCAGTTTTTATGGCTCTTTCTAAGACCGACTTCTCGTCACTACACCATTTATGCAATTTGAAACCTCCAGAGCATAATAACTCTTGCAATTCGGGAATTAATTTTTCTGCTTCTTCTAAAGTATCAGCTCCAAATAAAACATCATCGACATAACAATTACGCAACAATACTTCCGAAGCTTTCGGAAGGTTGGAACGTTCATCAATAGCTAACTGCTTTAGAACACGTGTGGCCAAATAAGAGGCAGAAGCAATTCCATAAGTAACAGTACACAAACGATAAGTTTTAATAGGTCATGACGGGTTATCACTCCAAAGAATTTTTTGAAAATTACGATCCTCAATTTCAATGTTAACTTGACGATACATTTTTTGCAAATCACTCGTAACTGCAATGTTATGACTCCTAAATCT
>BGPR01008915.1:0-60692 GCA_013235015.1 Araneus ventricosus | reverse complement strand
TATATATATATATATATATATATATATATATATATATATATATATGACTAATACTCTAGTAAATATACATAAAGATTATGATCTTAAAAAAGATATTAACATTAATAATTTTAAAAATCTTATTAATCTTGTTCTAAAAGAAAATTATATCTTTTTTGATAATAAGATTTTCCATCAGATTAAAGGATTACCTCAAGGAGGTCCAGCTAGAAATAGTTTAGCAAATATTTATATTCACTAATACGAGAAAGATTTGACTAATTACAGCCATAGTATATTATTCCGCTATATAGATGATTTAATATTATTCAATAAACAAATTGACCTTAAGCCACATATTGACTTCTATCCTGATTATTTAAAACTTATAAAAACTAATGACAATGAATTAGCTGCAGAAGTTTTAGATCTAGATATTAAAATCATAGATAATAAATTAGTAACAGATATCTTTGATAAAAGAAATGCATTTAATTTTCAAATTAATAAATTCCCTTTCAGGAATAGTAATCTTAGCATTTCTGTATTCAAGAATTTGGTAAAAAATTATATAATTAGAAATAATAATTTAGTAACAGACATTGACATTAGAACTAAGAACATAAAAAAATTTTATTCCTTTGCACTGGATTATGGAATGCCTATAGGTTTCTAAGAGTGTATATAGAGAGGAAATATTTCGGTCATTTAGAATAAAACATTCATATTGGTTTATAAAGGAATATTTTTATTTCTTTGATAGTGGGAGTGTTTTCACATATTCTACTCGTAATGTGTAATTTTATTGAAATTTGGCTATTGAGTTATTGGTTTCAGATTTATTACATAGATGACGCCAGGATCTTTCATGTGAAATTTTCCTTTTTAATAGACATTTTTACCAATTTTCAAATATTATCTAGATAAATAACTGTATTACATTTTTTAAAATGGTTTTGAGAATTTTAATATAGGTATCTTACTAATTCTTGATATCAAAAATTAATTATATTATTTGGTCAATTATGCAGTTTCATGGTAAGAATTTTGGTTGTGGCAACATGTGATGTCAATGTGAGTGGCGGGTTATATTGAAAGAGATGAATTTTGCTAAGTATAAGAGGAGACACTGATTAGGTAATGTTTAATGAAAGTATGGGTATTTTATTGAATTATATATTTACGGTCTTTAGTGCAATATCATAGTGCAATATAATGTTATATTGCATATTTTTATCCTGAATTTTAGTCGTTTCTATACAGTTATGTTTTACTGTTAGGGTTAGTATAAGCACTTTCCTTTCTAAATTCTTTCATTTTAGGGTAAATTACCCTGTTTCTTTTTTCAACAACAATGATAGCAGGGATGGCATGTACAGCACAATTAATTTAACCTGGCTAAAGCTTGTCCACAGCCAAGCTGTTATTTTAATTGTTGAAAACTCCATTTACTTGGATTGCCTATTTCAATATTTTTAATAACAGTGTTCTTTCACTTGTTGACATATAATGCTTAAACTTAATTTTTTGTTTATGGTATCTTTAGTAATTTCAGTTTATTAGATTTTATTTAAAATTGATGTATTGTTCAAATAATGACTTTTAATAATATATATATATAATTATATGTTCAATACATTAAGGTATTTATAGAAGACTAGGGGGTTACACCCCCTACTCGCTCCGCTCGTCAACCCCCAAGAATCACGTTGTGATTCTTTTGAGATCACTACGTGATCCCAGCTCGCTTCGTTCGCTCCCCGTACAGTTATGACTGTCTGCTAGTAGAAGGAAATTATAAATACCTTAATTACTAAAAGTAAATTTAAATTATTTGAAATAGCATAAAATTCTAACATTTTTTCAGCAATTACTAATAAGCTAAATCATCAAATTTCTAAAATTAAAACTTGCTAATCACATATAGATATAAATATATATATGTAAATGTTTCAAAGAAATTTGAATGCTAAAATGTATAATTATAAAATGTTTACAAATAGAAATTATTTGCATCAATCAGAAATCAGGCATTTAAAACTTCTTGGTACACAAAATTGAATATTTCTTCAACAGTTTCATTAGCCCTTACTTTATTCCAACAAACTTCTAAATTTCCATTCTTCTCAATGAATCATTGCTCAGAAAAACTTCGCCACATGTATACACACTCACTGCAAGGGCGTATATATGGGGGGGGGACAGGGAGCCCGGGCCACCCCCGGAATCAGAAACAAATTTAATGTAATAAGTAGTTATTATTCGGTTGGCGTTTGCTCGGAAATAATATCCTAACTTTTAGCTTCCAAAAAAAAATATAGATGACATCAGGAGTACCGTGAATTTAAAATATGGGAGTATAATGAAGACGTAGTCTTGTTTTGAACTATATCATACCAAGAAAAAATTCACTAAATAATGTTTCCTGTTCGCAGAATTTAACTTTGGCGCCAAATTTGGCAAGAAAACTAAGTTGGCAATAGTGAAGAGTCGAAATCTCGAATAGGTTTGAAGATTCTGGAATATTACAGAAGGTCGCCAAGCGCGCCAACTGATCCTGTATAAGCGGGCGACCGGCAATAGGAGTTAGTTCATTCTTATGCGGTTAGTTCGTGTGTTAACGTTTTCTCTGCTTGTTTGTCAAGTTGTTTTATCTGTAGCTCTGCTTATTGAGTTAAGGAGCTTTTTCCATAGCTGTGTATCTGCAATCATCTGCATTTTGCTATTCTGGAATCTTAATGTGTTATTAAGTCAACTGCATTCATAATGAAGAGACAAGCTTCTATTCAAAACTTTTTTGCAAAAAACCAGAGTGTAAATAGGCCTGTTAGTGACAGTGCTGAAGTTGACTGTGCCAGTAACAATGTTTCTTCTAGTGTTGCAAATACGAGTACCGATGATCCAGCCCCAGTTGCGGAGGACTTCAACCAATTAAAAAAATATCTATGATATTGGAAACTATTGTCAAAGCAATTCCGTTCGTTCGTTAACAAATGAAGAAAAAATTTCGCTAGTAGAAAATGTTTGGAAATTCAACCTGTATACAAATTTCCTTCTACTTTTAGTAGTTCTAGTTCAAACCAAACTAGATCTTTTCAAATGAAATGGCTAGAAGAATTCGAGTGGTTAGCTTATTCTGAAGAAAAATCCGAATCTTTTTGTAAATATTGCGTAATATTTGTGCACTCCAAAAATGTAGGGAAAGGAGTAACAGGGGCATTAGTAACATAGGCTTTTAGTAATTTGAAAAAGTCAAGGAAATGTTTCGTAAACATGAAACTTGCACATATCATAAAAAATCAGTCTTAATTGTTGAAAACACAAAACCCATTGTTACAAAAAACTGAGAGTGTTATTAATCAAGTAAATGCTCAAAGAAGATTGGATATTGAAAAAAACAGAAAAATACTTAAAAAATACTGTAAATACCTATAATACAAACTATAAGACTTTGCGGAAGGCAACAAATAGCAGTAAGAGGTCATCGTGACGGTGGACGAATAGGCCTAGAAGAGCCAGAAAAAAATGGCTGAAATTTTCGATCACTCCTGAGATACAGAGCTAACAGTGGAGATAATGACCTTAAAGACTAATTAATGAACAGTGGTGGGAGGAGGATATGCATAAGTTCTTTTATTCAAAACGAGCTCATTAACACGTTTGGTCATTTAATACAATCTCAAATTGTCTCAATTGTCAAAAATAAATGTCAGGAAGTCTATTTTTTATTCCGTCTTGGCAGATGAAACCACTGACATTATCCAAATAGTACAGTTTTCTCTATGTGTACGGTATGTTGAAGACCAAAAATACAAAATTAGAGAAGATTTCCTAAATTTTGTCCCCGTTTATGACGTTACTGGTGCAGGCTTAGCTAACACATTGTTAGAGACTTTGCCAATTTTAGGGCTTGACTTAAAGAAAATGAAAGGTCAAGGATACGATGTTGCTGCCACGATGAGAGGGCAATTCAGAGGGGTACAAGCTTCTATCAAAGAAAAACTACCACTTGCCTTGTCTCCATTGTTCTTCACATAGTCTAAATTTGTGTTTCTCGGATGCAAGTAACATTCCTTCTATAAGATATTGTATGGGCGTTACCAAAGAAGTCTGCAGATTCTTTCATATGTCAGCCAAAAGAACTGAAATACTGAAATCAATGATATCTGACTGTTGTCCTGCACAGAAAAAAAAGAAACTTATTTTACTATGTGAAACACGATGGGTGGAAAGGCACGACTCGGTGTTTTTATTTAAAGATATTTTAGAACCAATCCTCCTCTCTCTTTTGAAAATAGAAGAAGAAGCAAGCGACTCAGCACCAAAGGCACATGTTCTAAGTAGTTCTATCAGTCAATTTCAATTTCTTGTCAATCTTTTTGTTTTGAGCCGGATGCTGTCAACTACACATAACTTATCTGAGAAGTTATTCTGATAGTTACTGATAACTATCTTATAAAAAAAACATAGATCTTTCTCTCAAGCCATAGCAAATGTTACAAGTGTCTTAGATCTGCTATCGAAACAAAGGGTAAATGCTAATGGCAACTTAAAACCCTGTATGCTCAAGTAAAGGAAATCGCTGCAAAGCTTGACATTAAAGAAGAGATTCCAAGAGCTTGTCGCCTTCAAACAGCCCGCAACAACGTCCCTGACAGCACAGAAGAAGAATACTATCGACGAGCTGTTTATGTACCTCACCTTGATGATTTTTGTAATTCACTGAAGGAACACTTTGAATCTCACAAGGAAACAGTTGCATCCTTACAACACATCCTTCCAGAATTTTGTACCAAAACAGATTTCTATTCATTGGAAGCTGCTTTCAATTTCTACGAAGAATATTTGTCACATAAAGAGGTCGTGCAAAGTGAGTTTATGTCGTGGAAAGAAAAGTGGAGTCAGAAAAAATCTGAAAATCTTCCCAAAACAGCCATTAGTTCTCTAGAAAAATGTGACAAGACTTTCTTCCCCAACATTTATATTCTCTTGAAATTACTAGCAGTTGTGCCTGTTTCTGTTGCAACCGTGGAAAGAAGCTTCTCAAGTTTAAGAAAATTGAAGACTTACTTAAGAAATACCACATCGGAAAGTAGGCTTAATGGACTAGCATTGCTTTCGATCCATAGAGACATTAAAATAAGAGATGAAGAAGTTCTTGATAAGTTTGCTAGTGTACCAAGAAATCTGGACTTCGTTTTGTAAACTTTACATAAAAAGGTAAACTTTTTTTATGTACTCACTTCATGACACCGTATTTATAGCTCAATAATAATAAAACAACATCCTTTTCCTTTGTATGAAATTTAATTTTGTTGGGACCAGAGCAAAAAAAAAATCTTTATTAAAAAAAGGTAACACATTAAGTAAGTAAAAAAGTGAGGGGAGCGAGGAAAATAATATTAACGCGAATACAATTAAATGTTCAATACGCGCGTGTTATAAAACAGCGCGCTATCATATAATAAAGCATTAGTTCAGTTCAGTTATAAAAATAAACTGAAAACATAGAAAAAATAATAATAACTAGATTGTTTAGTCCCAACACTTTGTTTAAAACCCCTTGAAAACTATCCTTAATCATGGAATGATAGTTTACTTAAAAAAAAAATAAAAAAACAAGTGAAAATAACTGTAAGCTTGGTCATATTGGCCCCTCCCAAAATTATAACCTATATTCGCCACTGACTCACTGCAATAATTATTTAGCCTAGAAAGTTATAATTTTTTCTCTGGGTAGTTATTTATGCATTAAAACCTCAGAAAGTTTGAGTTACGAAAGATTATTTAACCCATTTCACAAACTCTTAGCTTAAAAAGCACAGTTTAACGTGGCAAATGGCTTTAAACATGTTACGATTCACTATTCAAATTAAAAACCATAATAATTATTTACTTTTATCTTTTTAAAATTAACAAAATAGCCTTTTTTGTAAATTTTTAAAAATTTCTAAAATTCTTACTTTTTACACCAAAATTTTAAACATGCTATTTTTAACTGATATTTTGATCAGAAAAGCGTCGTCACATCTGTACAAACTCACTTCAATAATTATTTAGCCAAGGAAGTTATAACTTTTCTCTCTGGGTAGTTATTTATGTGTTAAAACCTCAAAATTTTGAGTTACGAAAGATTATTTAACCCATTTCACAAACGTTTAGCTTAAAAAGCACAGTTAACGTGGCAAATGGCTTTAAATATGTTAAGATTCACTATTCAAAATTAAAAACCATAATAAATACTTACTTTTACCTTTTTAAAATTAACAAAATAGCCTTTTTTGGAAATTTTTAGAAAATTCTAAAATTCTTGCTTTTTACACCAAAATTACAAACATGCTATTTTTCACTGATATTTTGATCAGAAAAGCTTCGCCACACGTATAAAAGAACAGACTCCCACTCAAGTCCCACAACTATATTCCTGTAGCTCGGCAACTTCGCTCTGTACACAAAAACGCTTCTTTCTATTTTGTTCATTCCGATTGGATCGTATTATGAAAGATTCCTCAATAGTTTCATTAGACCTATCTTGACGTTTTCGATTTATAATCGAAACCACCCAAGTTAAACTTATTTTGAAAAATTGTGATGTCCCAGATCAAATCAATCGCTAATTCGTATGTAAACAATCTAAACTCTCGAGCTGTTGCCAAACGGCGATTAAGAAATTCGACCCTTTTTTGTGTCGCCACGTAGTATATATATATATATATATATATATATATATATATATATATATATATATATATATATATATATAATTTAAAGAATTACAGTAAAGCGCAGTTTTACAGTTATGCATCGTTTACTTTATTCATTCATAGCCATTGTAATGATAAAGTATAGCGTTTATACGCCGTTTTCTCCGTATCTAAATTTCGCAGATTTTCTTATATCGCTTATTTTTTTTAAGTTCCTATTATTGTAAGGTTTTTAATTAAAAATTTTTTATGAAGTCTTTTTTTTTAAAAAAAAAGCGTAACTGCGTGCAGCGCATAAAATAATATCAAGTAGTATAAAAATGAAATGTATAGTGAGTAATAAATATATGCAAAGAGAGGTATTCTTTTTCTCAATTTTACAATAAAGGTTAATTTTAAAATTTCATTACTGTTCTCAGTGCAATGTAATAATATACAAGTTCTATATAAAACTTTTATAATTATTATTTTTAAAAGAATTTTAACTAGTAGCATTCAATTTGTAATAATCAAAGTTGTTTATTAAAATTTTTGTATACCTACTTCTTTATTTAAACGTAGTTTTACGTCAGTGCCTCTAAAGACCTATAGACGTTGCTTTACCGTTTTTACCTGGTAAAGTTTCGAAGACTCATTTATAGTTAAATGCGTCCTGAAAGAAAAAAGCGGGCATATAAAATGGAAATTCTAAATAATCAATTAATAGGATACAATTTTTTACATTTCTACTGTCTTGTATTATTTTTTGATAGCGCTATCGGTAAGTAAAGCGCATGCAAAAACATGGCCAAAAAAGCCCAATTTGATAAAAAAAAAAGAAAGAAATTGATTAAACAACTTATTTTTAGATAATCGGGTTTTTATGTTAGTAAGATTTAAAGAGTAAAAGAAACGAAAATTCTATGGATTATGTTGTATCATCAACGCCTAATATATACATAAACTCTTTGCATTAGAAAAAAAAAAAGTTAACCAGGAAAATGATTCTTAATTAGAAGTTCATTTTTACTTCGCAAATTAATAGACAATATTATCCTATAAGACTTTATGTGATTATTTCGAAATATAAACTTTTTTAAAAATTAGTTATAAAATTGAAATGAAAAAATTTATTTGAAAATGCTAGCTTTATAAATTTCTTCCTAGTCTCAAAGCGTATATATTTAATCTTGGGATAAAAGAAACGATACGAGAACAAATTTTTTCATGCAAAAATAGATAAAAATAACTAAATAACAAATCACTGTTTTTTCTTGAGAAACCAAACGAACTTGAAAGCCCAAAATAAACGAAATGAAAAACTGAGAGAAAGTACGTAAAACCAACAAATCTTACTCTTTCTGCAGGAAAAAGCGGGAGAAAACTGTCAACTGAAAAGAGTAATTTGTTTACCTTTGCAGCTTTCTGGAATTTACGAGCGGTAGGAAGAATTTAAAATCACATAACATGGATTCACTACTTCAACGTTTGCCATTTCTTAAGGGCGTAACAACCACCTTGGGAGCACTTAGTGGTGTGTGTAAACCACAATTATCTGATTCATTTTAACCACATTTTCTTGTTTTCTAATGCATAAGCTCCGCCAAGCAAAAATTCGGAATAATTTTTCTTGGAGAACATATTTTTATTCGTTGCTTCAAAATAATATTTCCCTGAATACCTTCAAAATAATAAATTCCCAATATTCCTCTTTTGTAAAAAAAGCTGAGTTTTTCAATAGACAAACACGTAATTCATTTCTATGGAAACACAAATTAGGTTACGAAAAATCCATAGAAATCTATTTATATGGGAATTTCGCTGAAATTTCTACCCTATAATAAATGATGAGACTTTTATCATCTTTAACTCTCGCAGTGGCTAATTATTTTGCTCTTAAAGTTTTAAGGTCTGAAAAATCAGCTTTTAAAGTGAATACGATAATCCGGGTTTATTTTGCATCAATGGAGGGTAATTTGGGAATTAAAAAATAATAAAGAATAAAATTAATAAATTAAAAATAATAAATTATAAAATTTATTCTGGAAATTGAAATAGAGGCCTACTGATTAAGAGTAGGGAGTTGAGATTTTTTTTCTCGTTTGTTGGGAACACTGACGAATGTATTAGATTCCTTAAATATATATAACAAACATTACGGAGGTCACAGAAAAAAGAAGAACACCCATCCAGTTTTTCAGCAAAAATTTAGTGCTAAAATTCTGTTTCTGCTGAAGAAAGTACAGCATATCCGAAATCAAATACATTTCATTGTGAAAGACAATAAACCTAGTTTTCATTCTGTTGCGTTGTGATTGTCAATTATACCTGTTTATTAAGTTGTAATTAATTTTTTTTTCTGATATGTGGCAACTTTGCACCGAAAAAAGAGGGCCTTTTGCAGTTTGGGTTTTGAGGTAAAAAGTAATCCCATTTGTTTTGTTTTTTAATTTATTTTTCATTTCTTAGTATTAATAAGTAATGGCAATGTTTATTTTTGCTGAAGATATGCTAGTGATAGAAGGGATCCGTAAATATATGTATTACTTTCCAGAGTTTAGAAGCTTGCCTTAAAGACATTTTACAAGACGAGTGTACTCTTCGACGGAGAAACCATTTTTAGTATCCCAAGCAAATAATTTATTCTAATTGAAAGCAACTAAATGTTAGAATCTGAAAGGTCTGTGCTTTCCTCCGGTGAGGAGGAAAAAGCAGTTGCAGCTTATACAATCCAGTGCAGTGACTTCGGTTCTCCTGTCATTCACGTATATCTCCTTACAAAGAAGCTGTAGTAACAGATAGATATATAGATGATATTGTGCAATCTCCTTAATTCCTCAACACACTTCATTAATACTGATTTATCATCGATATAAAGATGATAATTAAAAATTATCAAAACACTATTTGGTACCTCCCCTACTAGATGCTTTTCCTTAATCTCTTTCCTTAATCTTCCTTAATTTCCTTAATCTTCTTTAATGTCTTTAAATTTTATTTACACTCAAATATTCAGTTCTTTCTTCATGGCCATGCGAAAAACTAAGGCTTATCGGGATTTAAATCAATAATTTTGCAAGTGTAGTTATGTACTCGCACATAAATGGATTAAAATACTTTTCAAAACCACCTAACCTTATTTTATTGACGCCGTCCCAAAGACTGACGATGCCTTGGTCTATGCTAAAAATGCATCGCAGCTTCATTAAATTTAGTCTTCTAGACATTATGGTCCCCAATTGCCAAAAAGTAGGAATAAAACAGCTGTTACATTTATTTCATTAAGTACGTGCAAATATTGATCGAAAGGCATTTTCAAGGAGGTATAGGAAACCGATATAGGATTTCGATCTGCCCACTTATTGTTGTTCTGATTAGGCGACCTGGGCTTAAAAATGGATCATCTATCTTGAAACCTTTAGTATGAAAAGTTTGAACTCGTTTCGGATATAATTTATTTCACGGTTTTCGTTCATGACAACCAATGAGAGTTGCTTGTAATGATGCAAAGAACAGGATAATGAATATTTTTATAAAGATTTTCATTGATAAAAATATTTTATGAACATTTCGCATAAAAATATTGCGTAATTAAATTGGAGGGTATTCATTTGCAAGAATGACCAAAGGGAAGTGATTTATGGAAATTATAATGTAATTAAAACTGCTTTGTTTAACTGTTTTTAAAGTTCACTGTATTTGCACTCTTTTAACCATTAGTTGCGTTAGTTAGAAGAATTAACTAATACAACTAATTACAGTGAAATGTGCCCCATCAGCAGTGGGGCCCATTGCACTGCAAGTGATGACACTCTAATAGCCAGTAAGATAGCAAAAAAATAAATAAGAGTAAGATGTAAATAATATAAAAATATATAAAAATTAAACATTATTCGTACACTGAAAATCAATGATTTTTGAATACTTAACGACAAAATTTTCATTTTTAACTACTAAGCCAATGAATCCTGTTTTCAGAGTCGAGCTCCTTCAAAAAGGTCTAAGACTTGGAAATATATTAAAAAATTAATGAATACGAAACAAAAATTACATTTGGTTAATACAATATCAAAATGAATAAAAAATGTCCCTCTTACATGTCCGTTAGGGTCAGTCACAGTGAATGCCCTCATTTCAGAACTTTACTGCGCAGCAGGTATTTGTTATAATTATTTGAAAGACAATGCTTCAAGAGCTTGTTTATTCAAGTTTTGAGTGGAAGCGTCGTAAGCGTACGATATGCTCTGCTTTTGTTACATGACCCACATCAGTTCAGTAATGTAACTCTTGCGACACCTTTTGTAGTTAGCTTTTGTCAGTGCTGGCAAAAGCAACCATGATACGGGCTTTGAAGTTAGTGTTGGTCGGTGGGCATGGGAACCAAAAATTGCAAAATTATCAAAAATTACAAATTACAAATATGCGAAAAAATTACGGAAATATAAAGGACATAAAAAATAGAAAAAACTGGAAAAAAAACTTATTTCTGTACCTCGCGGAAGCTGCGTCAATAAAAAATAGCAATATAACAATCAACACATAAAACGAAAAAAAGAAAGGAATAAAAGATAGATAACCAGGGAATACTGCTAAGTAGAAGGAGAAATATCCCATCCTGATGAGCGATATTCTACTTTATTCTTTATGATGCAGCATCAGTATTTCAAATTAGTTCAATTTTATTCCGATATCCGATGATACTTTAATAAGACAAAATCTCACTGTTTCAAATCGCAGCAATTTATTCATTGAACTTAAATATCTGTAAATTTAAGTTGTAAACTAAGCAACCAATAAATTCTGGTTTCCCTGCAGAAAAGTCCCGCTTCCATTTCTATTCTTTCTGTTAAAATTCGCATCTTTCTAACTTCATACGCTTACAAATGATTGCTTTTTTATAATTCTTCCGACCTTCCGAATCATCCTATATGTATGCAGATATCTTTTCTTGAAGATTAAATCCTGAGTACCTTAAAAAATCAATGTTTAATTTTCAAACGAGAGAAATTTTAAAAAAAACTTTTTTAGCGGAAATTATGGAAAAGAAACCGGGTCTTTTGTGGCTCATATAAAGAATTTATTTTTGTGAAGCTTACAATGAATTTACTATGTATATTTACAGAAATTAGAAGGATCCTCGTCTTAGAAAGAACAAATTTCATGAATCTGAAATATTGATATTCTGTTTTATTAACGTCAACCGTGGATGGCTCTGTAATTAGTAGAAGCATATAGGGAACAACAAAAATCTATATACTGCCCTAAAAAATTGCAAAATATAAATTTATAATTTTTTAAACATTTCTATATTAAATATTCTTTAGAACTAGAGAGCCTTGCCCCCTTCTCGCTGACACTCACCAACCCCTACGCAATCCTCCTAGGTTTCTACTCAAATACTGCTCGCTTCGCTCGCTACAATGATTACACGGTGGGTCCTAGCGCTGTTATTGTAAATGTAAACAATTATGTTTGAGATTAATTGATGTACTTCTGATGCTTTAACTTAAATCACAACAGAGTAAAATTTGTTTGTCTTGAAGGATGCCTTTTCTGTGATTTTCTAAGCATTTAGAAGATAAATTAAACAATTTAATGAAACTATGAAAGAACATTATGCAAGCGAAAAGAAAACGGTAAATAAGATTTCAAGACACGTAAAGAGAAATCTAAGAACAGATTTCTGAGGTTTATTAATAAAGAATATATGTCAATTTAGCACAAATATCATAAAAGCGACAACTTTATAGATTAATAAAAATCCCAAACCGATATCCTTTTGATTTTGTCACCTTATTTAACACAGTATAAAATTAGTGTGCCTAAAAAGGGCATTTTTCATAGGGAGGCATTATGTAAGCAAATTCAACAGACAAATGAATTTAAGAAAATTCCAAAAGTGCAAGAAGAGTACCAAATGTGATTGAGTGATAAACACAGAGTTTTTTAAAATGAGCAACATGCTTACACTTATGTAAGCAGGCAATACTGATGTTTCTGAAAATTCTCTGAAACAATTTATATACATTTTAAAAAATTAAGAGTCACAGGTCGAAATGAAATCTATGAGCTGAGCTATCGCATAAGTGATACATTCATGTTCGCAGTACCTCTCCGTAAACACCATTATGCAAGCAAGCTTAGCAACTTTTAACAAATTATTTCACCTTCTTTTTGAATACCTTTCAAAACTTTCTTCAAACGATTCAGTTGCAAGTTGAATTCATTTCTTTCATAGTTTCGAAACTATTTAACAGTTCGACTGAAATTCATGTTTAACTCATCGAAAAATAGCTCAAAACAAACCGTCATATTTCGTTTACGCTTCGATAGTGAAATCACGTGACCCATTAATTTTTGTAGATGTTGCTAAATCGTATATCTTAATAATATGTTTTTTGGGAGCTGCGTAAGAGAATTACTTATACAGATAAGTACACTCATGTCCATAAATTAAGGATAATGAAGTTCAGGCAAAGAAAGAGACAGAAGCAAAACAAATTTGACTTATTTGTAAAGTTTATTTATTAAACAAAAGGTAAAGAGCAAAACAGATGCTATATGTTTGACATAATTAATAAAAATTGCGATTTTTACTCCCTGGAGCAAATTTCAAAAAAGAACATATTTACAAAAAACAGTATAACATGGTTAGTATGATGGTTAATACGGAGTATATCTCCCGGACGATGCAATACAGGCCTTACAACGCCTAGGCATGCTGAGTATCAAATTATCAATCTGATCTTGGGGAATATTACACCACTCATGAAGCAATGCCCTCCGAAGTTCCGGTAGACAGGTGGGAGGGGGTTGACGGGCTGCAATTCGTCGGCCAAGCATATCCAACACATGCTCTATTGGAGTCAAGTCCGGTGAGTATGCTGGCCAATCCATACGGGTGATATCCTCCGATTGAAGGCATTCGTCTACAATGTTTGCACGGTGAGGACGGGCGTTGTCATCCATAAACAGAAATTCAGCACCCATGGCACCCCGAAACAAACGTACATGTTGTTCCAGAATGACATCTCGATAGATGTGGCCTGTCATTGTTACACTCTGAACATGCAGGTCAGTTCTGGAACCAAGAATAATTCCTCCCCAAACGAGCCATCCTGCACCAACGTAACGGTGTCGTTCAATGGTGTTCTCTGGGTGGTAACGGTTACCTGACGCTCTCCATATGAAAGTCCGGCGAGACTCAGACTGCAAACTAAACATGGACTCGTCGGAAAACATCACACAAGACCACTGTTGCGGTGTCCACAATGCATGCTCTCTACTCCAGGCTAATCGCAGGCGACAGTGTGTTGCGGTAAGTGGAACACATCTGACAGGCCTACGAGCATATAGACCAATGTGCCCTAAGCGTCTGAACACGGTCTGCCTTGAAACTGTCGTACCGGTAGCTGAAGAGAGCTGACGAGACAGGTCTGATGCTGTGCTCCGTCTATTTCTTTTGGCAGTAACTGCCAAATACCGGTCCTCATTCGGCGTTGTAACTCGGGGGCGACCTGTGCTGTAACATCTGCTCACATTACCATCATCTTGGAATCGTTGCCAAAGCCTGGAGATGACACTCTGGGCGATTCCAAGTTCTTCGGATACTTCCAGCTGGGTACGTCCACATTCCAGTCGTCCGATAATTCTAACACGTAAAAAATCATCCAAATGCTTCCTTTGTGCCATAACTATGCGGTTATTGCACTGAAAGGCTTTTAAAGCGCTTGTGAACAATTTTACTTCTTTGCCACCATTCCTTATATACCCCTCTCTTACACTCTCGTCATTGTGACGTACTATCCGCACCCCCCATCTGGTGGTTTCCTGTAATTTGCATATTCTTCTTCAAGATGTGTGTGATAATCCTACAGGTGAAAGTTTTATTTTAGAGTTCAATTTCTGTGTGATTCTGAATTATCCTTAATTTATGGACATGAGTGTATGTTAACAATGATAAGAAAAAAACATATATGCAGCATATGATAATTAACAGATAGGGTTATGAAGTATTCCAATTCAATTTACTTAAGCATTTCTTGCAAATGGAATATTTCAAAATGAAATTCATATTTAGTTTCCTATTTCTTTTGAATTGTTAATTAGCTTATATTGTTCCACGATGTCGACAAAAAAGGTTTATTTTTCCAAACATTTGAGAAAAAATGACGCCCTTTGCAGTCAAATTGAAGTATTACATTAGTTATAATACATTATGCATTAGTTATAATACATTAAAATTGAAAAAACAGTAGGTGTAGTGAAATGTTTCGAAGTAGTGCTTTTTAAGAAATCTTAAAATTCCACAGGAGGAACAAAAAATTGAAATTAATAGAAAATATCGACAATGTTACACCACATTTTTTAATTAACTTTGTAGTAACGTATATATTTCTATTTTGACATTTTTCTGCTAATGTGTATCAGTAAAAATCATACCTCTAATTATTCTTCACCACTGTTAAAGCAATGAAAACAGTCAAAAATCGTAACGACTCCCATAAATCTGAACAACTTTTTACATTTCTTTAATTTTTAATGAGTATCCCATTTCTCCGTCTCAAGTGCCTATTTCCTTGGAACTGATACAATTAATTTACGACTTTGGAAGATTCATTAACTGACGTAACAAAACTTATTTATATTCATTTCCAATCGCATCGAAAAAGCTTCGGAAGTTTGTTTCTTGTGTTTCTTTTTATATAAACGAACGAAACAAAGTCAAGTCAATTTTTTGTCCTTGTTGTTTTAAATACTTCTTGGGGCCTGTAGGGACTAATAAACGTTGGAAAATGAATTAAGGTTTCTAATAAATGGGAGCATTCATTTATTTCAAGCCGAATATTTTTTTAGTTTGCCAAACATGGTGACGGAATTGCTTACTGATTTATTGGTAACGATTCAAGATTTCAAAAGGTATGAAGGATTGATATAAAATGCTATTATAACACTGAATATTATTTAAGCATCGTTTTCTTAAGCACCTCTTTGTGATTTTTTTAAATATTCCAACGAAAATTTCAAAATGTATGAAGAAATCAAGAGCAATGTTATTTCATGACTGAGATTGATTCAAATATCGTTTTCCTAAGTAAACTCTTTGTAATATTTTATATTTTGGAACTCAAACTTTATTTTCAATTTTAGTCGTGCGTGAAAGTGGATTTCAAGGAATTTTTATAAAACCCCCCCACACACACCGTCTTCCACTGAGAGAATGTTAAACAAAAAATGACAAAATGCATGAAAACAAAATATAAAAAAAATATGTTTGTTTTTAATCTAATGAAGGAAACCGAAATAAGAAATTACAAATTGACTTAATATGAAATGAAATATGCCATTTAATATGAGATAAAGGTATGCCACTGTCATATAGCATATTTTTATATTAACTATAGTAAAGTACCGATTATACGTTTTTCAAGGGACTGACGAAAAACGATGTATAAATGAAAAAACATAATCTATATATTTAAAAAAATTTGTTTAAAAAACATTCATCGAGTTCGGCAGCCTCAACCACCCGACTGATATTGACAATTATTTTTTCATTTGAAAAGTTATGACGTCTACATATGGTATCAAGGGTCGCTCGTCCCTCACCACCCCAATTTTCAAAAGAAATAGAAGAAACACTTTTCCACCGTACATTGTCTATATGTGTTTTCAAGGCTGGCGAACTGTCCAAAGGTTTTTCACCATAGAAAAAATTCTTCGCCGAGTCCGCTAGCCTCAACCACCCGACCTATTTTGACAAATTTTGTTTCATATGAAAACTTATGACGTCTAGATATGTGATCAGGGGTCGCCTGCACCCCGCTCACCCACCATTTTCGAACGAAATCGAAAAAACTCTTTCCCACTGTTCATTCTCTATGGGGAAAATACTTTCGACAGTTCGCCAGCAACAACCACAAGACGGATTTCGACATTTTTTTTAATTGAAAGGTTATGTCGTCTAGATATGCCATCATGGATCGCCTGCCCCCCCCCCCATTTTTCACTGAAATAGTAAAAAATACTTCTCCACCATGCATTCTCTATATGTTTGTTCGATTTCGTTTAAAAATGGGGGTTGTTGAGGAGAAGACGACCTTTGATGACATATCTAGACATCATAAGCTTTCATATGAAGTAAAAATTGTCGAAATCCGTCGGGTGGTTGTTCCTGGCGAACTTCCAAATGTTTTCTCCCTATAGAGAATGTACAGTAGGAAAGAATTTTTTCGATTTCGTACGAAAATTGATGGTGGTGGTGGACAGGTGACCCTTGATGACGTATCTATCTAGACGTCATAAGCTTTCATATAAAATAAAAAATTGTCGCAATAGGTTAGTTGGTTGGGGATGGGGAATTTCTACAAGGTTTACCTATAGACAATGAACAGAGGAGGATTTTGTTTTCGATTTCGTTCGAAAATGGAAGGGGAGGGGGGCAGAAGACCATTGATGACACATTTAGACTTCATAACCTTTAAAATGAAAATAATGTTGAAATCGGTCTGATGTTTGGGGCTGGTGAATCTCTGATAGTTTTACCATATTATTTTAAATATATAGATCCCAACTGTTTCACCACAATGTCGTGTAAAAAATATTGTAAAATACCTATTGTTGGTGATGGAAACTGTTTAGTTAGGGCGATTTCATTCTGTATTTAGGGATCTTTAGACTTTTATGCCGAAATTTGTGAAAAATTTATTACATTTCAACTGGATGAGGTTTATTGAAAGATTTTACAATTTTGAAGGAATCTGTTGTCTACAATAAATTTAAAATCTACTATGGTTTTATGATCTGTTCCATTGATCTTTATGTTGAAGGGAAAAAAGTAGTGGCTGATAACCTCGAAGCAGCGAGATGGCAGGGGTAGTGCTGTGCAAAGTGGATTCTGGCAGCGAACCAGCCCGCAGGGCCGCGAGAGCGGCTAGTAAAAGTTTAAATTAACGACTTTGATAATTACAGATTTAACGTTACTGATGCTTATTAAAAAAATAATAATTTTAAAGTTCTTTAAGATTGTTCTTATACATTACTACGTAATATTGAAGACAAGAATTAAATTTTAAAGTTAATCATTTTTCATAAAAGTTATAAAAATCATACCTTTCTTACATATATTGAGTAATAATTATACATTTCTTATTTTATACAATTTATGTGCATGCAGATAGGCCTGTATTTGGAAATGGTAGGGAGAAAATGAGGTTGACCCCCTCCTCCCTCTACTTTCTTGGAAATTTTTCCCCTTGAATAAGAACGGAGAAATAACGACTAAAGCTGAAAATTAGCGAATTTTAAAAAGTTGGAAAGCGGCGTATAACCGAATAGTTGCTTCGTATAAACGAAGTAGTTGATCATTGCCATTGTTACGAATTACCACCATTGTTGAATCGGGACAGAGTTGAAACAACGTGCAAAAGAAACGTATAGATGGTGCTTAACTGTAATTATGAAAGGAAATAACACACTTAAATTTAGACGAGTGTATGTGAATAACGTATACTATGTTTTTGCATTAACTATTCAAAATAGGTAACAACTAGTAAGAGAAACTAAAAAATAAATTTTCAAATTTAAAAAATTGGCAAATTAAAATTAAAGACTTTTAAAATGATGAAATATTTAAACTAAAAGACACACAAAAATTTGAAGACACATTGCATTAGTTGCGTGCAAATGCAGCAGCATCTAAAATAATAACGATGAGAAAAGAACAAAATAACCAAATCAAAAAGGAGAAAAATCCGGCCTAGGGACGTTATCAAGGTTCAGCCCTCGGCAAGAGTTAAAAAAGCTAGAATATTCTGTGAGGTCCTGACAATTGTCCAAAAATTTTAACCCTTCGTGTATTAACTATTCAGAAATAAAATATATAGAAGAGGGTAAGGGCAAAATTTTAAAACATTTGTAAGGATGATGTAGTTGATATTAAATTTGGAATCTTCTCCCTTAAAAGAATGATAAAATTGGAATATGCCATCAGTTTTACTTTCTCGTACACCTGTGCGTTTGTGTGTGGGTTGACACTCTACGCGGCCGACCGCTATACCTAGAGCTAGAAAATTTAACATAAGGGAGGGTAAGAATGTACACATAAGAGCAATTTTTTTAAATCTTAAATAAAATTTTCATTAATCAAAAAGTGACAAAAATTTCGACGTTTTTCCTTGATAACTTCCGAAGATATTATAGCGCAAAAATATTGTTATACCATATGAAAATTCCAAAAATTATCTTACCAAAGATATTGTAATTGTGATCCAATTTTTTTCCTTAATTTTAACAAATTTTTAAAAAATATTTTTACGCATAATTTACAATAATACTTTTCATCATTGCAATGATATTCAAACCGTTTGCATTTTTTATACAAATATTGAATTTCATGTTTCTCTTCCATTGCTGAAGGCCAAGAAATGAAGATTCTATCTAATTTTTCATATTCTTTGGTGATATTGTAATAGATTTTACTTCCTTTCCTATGAATTTTTTTTCTAAAATATTTTATTAAAGTCCTCTAAGATGTTACTTAAATTAGGAAATATACCCAGTAAGCACAGAGATCTTGAACCCTCTGAGCGGAGGAGACGTAGGTTTCCGTTTTTCAGATTCAGTTCAAAAGCAGTGAGCTCGTATTTATGTGCGTGTTTCTTAAGCAACATGACTAAATTATTAAGATTTCAGAGATATAATTAAAAGCAAATAAAAATAGGCCTATTCACCTTAAAAACTAAGCTTTCATACCTCACAGCTAAATGATAAAAATAATTGGGCTCTCGTAGGTTTTTTTTCAGCATGTTTGGATGGTACATTACACAGGTACCATTATATCAAACGTATAAACTGCCCCTCGTCATTTTATTGCTGGAAACAATGGCATTTTTTGAGGGATGAGAAAGTGAAGTCACGGTCAACAACTTGCAGACTTTTCCTCTTTAGATGCTAGATGACACAGACAGTTACTTGACTCCATTGGGAACATTCGTTCGTGAGGATACAAACAATGAACTGAAGAGGTGTAAAGCTGATAATAAAACCCGGTTTAAATGCCTTTCATATTTTTTTCATAATTAAAAATTACCTTATTAAGGAACCATGAATACCAAGACATGCATAAGAGATGCAATTGAAATTAAACAATCAGTATTCCCGGCGAGTAAACTTGTCGCTCAAGGCGGCTAGTGTTACTTAAGCTAAAAAATAAGACAAGCGTGAAAATCAAGCGGAAAGAATATATAAAATGTTTGATCAAGAGATTTCGATGTATCTTCACGTTTCTTATTTTCTAAGTCAAAAAATCAATTTTTGAAGTTATGTCTGTCTGTTTAAGTATTTATCAAATTTTGTATTAAATCCTTCTGAAGGAACTTTGTCTATCAACCTATTGGATAGCTCAGGATAAAATAAAATAAGATGAAGACACATCATGAACCAAATTATTAAATAATACGTATTATCGGCTGAAATAAGTACAAAATAAAGCATTTAATAAATGGGTATATTGCAGATAAAATAGTTTCTAATGTAGGCATTTTTGCATAAGTTATGAATTAGGCTAGATAGGATTACATATTTATACTCAGGGGCTATTTATTTTTGCTGTTATTTAACTTGGCAAAATTATTATCGAATAATAAACAATACTGTAGATTAATACTATTAATGCCGTCAAATACAGTACTGTAAAAACAAACACCTGAAAATTCTAGTAATAAACTAAACAAACAATCTACAAAGGAAAAAATGTTTTTGTGAATGATTTTTAACGCAATAAAATGCATATAATCGATAAAAAGAAAAGAACAGAATTCCATATTTTGAATCTGATTCATTCATTTAATTTTATAAATCTATTGTATGAAACAATTTTCCACATTCTTTTTTTAAATAATTCCGGAAACCTGTTTCTATTCCAAATCACTTAAAGAGTTCCCTTAGAAAAATGAATAATACACAAACAAATCTATTATTCGCATTCGTAATTTTTATTTGCTTCTTTCAAATTCTCAAAAGGCAATTTAAAAAGAATAATACTATAGTAAATGTAACTGAATGTAAATTTACTCGCATTTTATCAAAACTAGGAAGCAAATATTTCGAGAATCTATGATTTGTTTAAATGTTAGTTTTTAGTTTCGCTTTATTGCAATCCGATAAATCATAAAATATTCGCTATCGAATCTAATATGTGTCTTGTTGATAAAATAACTGAATAAATAAATCTTTTCATAGCTATTTAATTTAAATTTAGCAGAAAAAGAACATACAAAATTATCGCATTTAAAATTATTTCAGTATGACTCGAGGAAAAAATAGTTATTTTGCAGCAATTTCCTAAAATCTTTATTAAAATTCAATGAATAAGGGATTATTGAAAATTCATTTTAAAAGCTCGTTAATAAAATTTAGTGAATTGAAATTATCGTATTATTTTTGAAAAAAATTGGAAATCTTTATTGAATTGTCCAAGCACTCAGAAACGCCTGTAACAGCAAACAGTTTTATGATATTTTTATATAATTTCCTTTCAGTAACAGTTTCCAAGAAATTTTATGAATCCAATTTTCGAAAACTTCTGTGTAAGTGTGGCGAAGCACTTTATATTCCTCTGATATCTTAATGCCGCAACATTTTGTTCTATAATCCCATTCCAAAATTCAACTGCGAGTACTGTTAATTCTTAAACAAAGGACATTTTCTCCAACGTAAAAATTGGATTCTCCGTTTCTTCCAAGAAAAGCCATTTATAACGATTAATACAAAGCTCCAAACATGGCTCCAAGAAAAAGAAAAGCTGGCTGAAAGTGCCACGGCTTATTTACTCCTGCGTTGTTTCTCGGAGCTGTAACAGAATTTGAGTAATTAATTTAAGGATGAAGAAAATACTATTAAGGAATAATAATAAGATTATTGGATAAAGTTGGAGGAATAAACTAAAAGTTAGGACTGCTTTGCATCTCTGAAAGGAATCATTTTTAGTTTTTTAATTTTAACTACTATAATGCGTATTACTACTATGTAGTAATATTTTGTAATGTGGAGAAAGTGGGTAGCCATTTTACAACATCCACAATTTAAACTTTTATTCTAGCTATAATTTTCTTCTTTAATTCAATTGCAATATATCAAAATTTTCGGTGGATTCGATTTAAAGTGGTATATGACACTTTTTGAAACTAATCACATGTTTAGGTGCAGAAATTATATTTTTAATGTGTAATCACAGGTCCCCAGTTCCCCATCTCGTGTGGGTAACTGGACACTCCCCTCTAAAATTTAAAATTATTCAAGATAACTTTGTTCAGTATCTATTGAGTTCTTTTATTTTTAAAAAAATATTTAAGCATTATTTATATGGTAAAAAATAATTTTTATGATATCTTTATTGCAGTTGTAAGTGAGAGAGATACTGGTATCTACTTCTTAATCCAAACTTACTACCGAATTCATTAATTTTTAAATGCAATTTTTAAAGTTGGTATAAGTTCTCGCCAAATATTTAGATTAAACAAAAATCTAGATATACTAGTTTCATATCTCACACCATAAGAAGTATCTTGACTTTGTAATTAATGATTAGGTAATAAAATTAATTAGCAAAAAATTAATATCATCCATTAACCTAAATGAACTTCTTTTTTAAATGAATTTAAATCCCAAACTTATTTTATTATACACTGCTAGAAAAAATGGCCCTTCAAAGGGTTAAATGACGTGTAATGAGATTCTTAATTAATCTTATATAATCTTTTCTTCAATTATTGTGTGTACGTGCGCATAAGTGCTTATATTTTTTAAGTATTTGCGTGAAACAGCAGGAAATATAATAACTTTTTATCATAACTGTATTTTAAAAACTCTAAATTGAAGATATAAAATTATTTATCGAACCTGCTGACAGGTATAAGTTATTTCGAATATTAGCTAAATATTCTTATATAAAAATTAAACATATTAACAAAAACATTTCAAACTGAATTATACAGCAAAATATTTAAAGTAACTTATTGCAAAACATGATTAAATAAAATTCAGTCGTCAAAAATAGTGTCAGCAAAAACTAGAACATATTACTTAATGTTCGTGATTAAGTTAAGAAAAACAGCTAACTGACTCAAAAGACAACAGTTAGTTACTTTATAAGATAAATCAGTCTTTATAAGATAAATCATTACTATATGTTCCCAGTTCCCCAATTCCTTAATATCCAGTTGCCCAAATAAGGCTTTGACATCGGCAATTGGGCGCCCCTTTATAATTTTTTTATACTAAAGAAAAATTTAAATTAAATAGAAATTAAATCTACAAAATGTAATCTTTAAGGTAATTCAGTTATTTTATTGTGATAATAAAATTACCCGCTAGAATAACTAGAACATAATATTTAATGTTCGAAATTAAGATAATAAAAACACCTAACTGACACAAAAGATAACAGTAAGCTGCTTTATAATAAAGATAAATCAGTACTGTATGTTCCCAGTTCCCCAAGTCCTTAATGTCCAGTTGCCCCAAATAAGGTTCTGACATCGGCAACTGAGCGCCCATTTATAAATTTGTTATACGAAAGAAAAAAAATGAAATTAAATCTACAAAATGTAATATTTAAGGTAATTCAGTTATTTTTATTGTAATTATAAAATTATCTTTATTATAAAGCAGGATAATTTGAATCGAGTCTTATCTCTAATAATTAGTTGCAAATTTTCTTTCTTTGATTAACTCAACTTTATTCTAAACTGCTCTGGAGAGACTGGTGATCTGACCGTTATTCAGGAAAGAAGAAACATACAGTGTTGCCAAGACGGGAATTGGAAATTCCTTTTCCACGTATTTTGAAACAATATTAATCCTCCGAGCGGCGCAAACGTCTTTTTCCGTTTTTCATGTTCGGTTCAAAAGCAGATAGCTTGTATTTATATGAATATTTTTTTAATCAATCATGGATAAAATAGTCTTAAGATTCCAGAGGTATAATTAAATACAAAAAAGATTGATTCATTTACTTTAAAAGCTAAGTTGTTAAAGTCTTTTCCTGATAGCTAAAAGTTCAAAGTAATTGGGCTCTCTAGTTGCCTCGTGTACCCAATTTCCCCGCCTTACCATAATATATAGTAATGTTCTCTCTTTTATGGTAAATTTCTCTTTTCTCACTTTTATGATAAATGTTTAATTTTAAAATTTGATAATTTCCATCATATAGTAATGCACTTTCTTAAAAAATTTAAAGTTGTTGCTTTCAAATGGGTTTGCATTAGTAGTATAAAATTTGTAATAATCAAAGTTGTTTATTAAAATTTCGATTATAGGTTTTTTTTCATTTATACGGCGTTTTCCTTCAGTTCCTTAAAAGTCGTATAAACGGTGATTTAATGTACTTTATTTCCTAGTTTCCTTTTTATAATGATATAAAAAAATTTTCTGCAGCGAATCTATAAAACTTTTAGAGTTAGCAGTATAAGTGTTTCTTTCCATTTTTTTTATTGATATCGTAACACCTCGTCATTTAGTTCTATAATCCCATTCCAGAATCCGAGTACTAGAAATGTAATTCGCAAATAAAGCACTTCTTGGTAAACGTAAATATTGGATTCTATATTTTTTCCTTGAAAAGACATTCACAATGATAAATACGAGCTCCAATATTACGCCAAGAGAAAAAAAGAAAGCTGGAGTGCCACGGCTTATAAACTTTTGTGTTGTTAACCAGCGCTGTAACAGAATTTGAGCAATTAATTTAAGGATGGAGAAAATGCCGTTAAGGAATAACAATAAGATTATGGGATAAAGTTAGATGCAAAAACTGAAAGTTAGAACTGCCTTGCATCTGTGTAATAAGCCATTATTATTTTTTAAAATTTAAATTACCCAAGAATGCTTGTTATTTCAAGGAGATAAGGTTTATTTTAGCGCCAAAAGCATCTCACTTCAGTTGCGTTTTTGTTGTTTTCCCATAACCCCTTATTAAAATAATAATTTGTACTATATTAAAAAACAGGATAAACAAATAAAATAGTATCTACCTTAATTATTAATTCCAAACTGAGTTCATAGATCTCTGAAAAGTAATTTTGAAAAACAGGCCATATTTTTATACAAATTCTTGTGGAATAGAGCTATTACAAATTTAAACAATTATTGACAGGCATCTATAACAGTTGTCTTCAATCAGTTTGGCGACGATAATTTAATTTCAGAGAAAAACAGGATTAAAAATACTCAAATCTAATTGATGCTTAAACACCCACTTTTATGAATCAACTGAAGAATATAATTATCTTATCTTATCTTTAGGAGAGGATACATAAAACATTACGTTTATATCTAAGACTTACTCATATACTGCTCGTTTTAGAAGGTCGTGCCTACTGCATTTGGACTATTTTGGTGACATCCAATGAATAAGAAGAGAGCTTTTCCGGAATCCTTTCATAGACTCGTTAACGTTTCCTGCTCCAACTTTCATCTCACCCCTTTTTGACGTGAAAACGTCTTTCCGCTCGTTACAATGATAATCGGTCGAACTTTCTTGTGTGACAAAATAAGTCAGATTTGAATCGCTAATAACTTCGAGACTAATAATGCGTAAAGAATGGTTGACCCCATAACGGATAGATCATATCTGTAAATGTTTGTCGCATAGTATTTGTTTTGCCTGTGACGTCATTGTACCAGTATAGGCGCATGCGCGTCATAGTTATGAATTAGCTTTATGTAAGGTCATAAATAAGTGTAGCGTGGAAACGCGTTTATCTAGGAGGTTGATTGTGGTGTCATTTTAAAGAGATTGAGGAGTATTACTAGAAACCAAAGTGAGACAATAAAAATATTTATCAGAATATAAGTAAAAACTGGTATAAAATTGAAAATGTGAAACTCCGCATGTTCTTTTATTATAGCATACAGAGTTTTCTTTCGAATTGTACGAATCTTGCAGAATACATGGCAATACGTAAAAGAAACATTATATTAAAATTTGAATTCAAAAATTTGAATATTACGGGAAATATGAGAATTGTAGTAAATAACGTTTTACTGCGCATACGAGAAATGTAGTTCTATATACTGTCAACAGGTGGCGATATCAAAAGCTACTCTAAATAAAACATAAGAAAGGCGCAGTTCGTGTCCGCGGCGTAGAGTTTTCGTGAAAACGTCGGGATAAAATCATAAAACGGATATTTCGTATTAATATGTAATTTAATTATCAATCTTTTTAATAAAATATTTACACAGAGTAGTTTAATGGTTACAGAATAGATAAATCACAAGTTTGTCGCATATAGATAAGGGTCTGTGGTAGCTTGTGATTTATCTATTCTGTAACCGTTATACTACTCTGTGTAAATATTATATTATAAAGATTGATAATTAAATTACATAGTAATACAAAACTCTTGTTTTATGATTTTGTCCCGACGTTCTCACGAAAAATCTACAGCCCGGACCCGAACTGCGCCTTTCTTATTTATTTTGGTGAAATCTGTTCTTTGGTGACTGATGCATCCGGGAAAGCGCAGGGTTTCCGTATCTGGAACAGACGATATTTTACTATTTCTATCAGGTAAAAAATAAATGTTGGTATTTGTTTCGAGTAAAAACCATTTTTTTTTATGGATATACGAAAATACTTTTTAATAACAGAATTTAACTCTAACAGAATATTAATCCTTTACATTTGTCTATCGACTGAAAAGTCTCATAATCGTATTGAGATAACATCTGTTTTCTATGTTTACATGTATGATGGTAGATATATTTTTATTAAGACTTACTCATGTATATTACAATTTCTCTTTTTCTATCTGTATGCTAATAGATGTTTAATGTTTTTTATAGTTAAATGAGATTTTATAAATTCAGAAAAATAATTTGAATCTCCTACGATATAATTAAATAATTATATTTCGTCTCTTCCCAATATATCATCTGGCACACCATAAGAATAATAAAGGGATTTATCAGTGCCTTGAAGGGAGGTTGCAATTTGAGGAGCTTTCTGGAATAGACAACCATTAGTTGAAGCAGAACTTCCCGATACGCCCGATTAACACTTAATTAGCTTGACGGGAAAACCTTCTAATTACGGATGGAACTATAAACTTTCAAGGCTGTGGTTCAGTTAACAGCAGAAATAAACTAGAATGTTGTTATGGAATTTTGTACAAAACAGAGGTGTGCAACATTTTTGGGAAGTTTGATTTTTTAGTTTAATGTCAAAAGTGTCAGGTTGTACTAAACTGAGTCAAACAAGGAAAGAAATACGAATTTAGAATCCGTATTTCTATGAAATGCAGAAAACGCTCGGTAACGCTTCAATTATGGAAATTCTAAAAAAATCGTCTAAAAAAATTTTTCTTTTGCTGTGTGATGATTAGAAAAAAATATAGGTTTAATGAAAAACTCTGTAACTATTGGGTTTTTTGCATAAGTCGCAAAAATATCGCAAGTAAAAGTGAAAAAGTAGTCAGCAAATATGACGGATGCTATGCTTTTTGTACAATGTTAAAACCGAGCAATAATGAAAAAAAATTTATGTCTTTATGCATTTTTTTCAGCCTAAGTAATTTCTTTTACTCTTTTCTTGAAGCTCTGATTACTTAATTACCTTTCAAAATCTGCATGATGTGAAAATTTTGGATTGATTTTGATTTAAAATGGTTCCTGGTCATCAATAATCATGATTATCATGAATAGTTTTTTTTTATGTCTTTATGCATTTTTTTCAACCTAAGTAATTTCTTTTACTCTTTCCTTGAAGCCCTAATTACTTAATTGCCTTTCAAAAGCTGCATGGTGTGAAAATTTTGAATTGATTTTGTTTTAAAATGGTTCCTGATCATCAACTTTTTTTACAAAGGAAACATAAGATTTTCATACACTACTTATTTTTATACATGTAGAATCTTGCATAATTAAATATATATTATAACGATATAAAAGAATAAAGCACAATATTTCTAATTCGTATTTCATTCGAAATGAATCCTTAACTTTTCTAACTGTAATGACCTTATGAAATTTTAGACGAAAATGAAGAACATATGTGTTGGGACAAGACTGTCTTTTCAATGATTTTAAATGCATAAAATATATACATACGTCCAATAATAATTGCAACTTCTTTGTGCGGAGGAATAAAAACGAAAGGAAATAATTTTGACACCTTTATGCGAATAAAAATTGTTTGTTTCTGGAATAAATAACTAAATAATAATGAAGCAACTTTATCCCTTACCATGTACAGTATTTTGCAAATTAATAAAAAAAATAAATTTAAAAAAATTATGAGGGTTTTAGTTGATTTTAAAAATGCCCCGATTCACTTTACACTTTAGAGGCTTCTTTGACATAATCTTTGAATAAAACATTTTTAAAGAAAATTTATCCTTTTATCCCGTAGCGACTGTAAAAGAATTGTGAATATACTTTTATCTGAATTATTTTTAAAACAATAACGCTATTCTATTAAATAGACTTAAGATATAGTTAAAAAATTAATTCCATGTTATGTTCAATAACGTGCGATGTTCAATAACAATAGTTCCGTGTTCAAACAATTTCTCTCAAGTTTCAGTGTTCTGTTTCATAATATTGGAAAACAAAAGCTGATAGAGAATTAATTTGCTCTTTTAAAGGAAAGCAGAAATAAATTAAAAACAATCATTAATTTTTTCCTGAAGACTCCAAAAGATTTTGAAAGCCGAAAGACAAATTAATTCATTAACTGAAAAGAAATAAATCATTTACACAATTACAAACGTTTTTTCGGTACAGTTAAAAATAGGGGAGAAACTGTCAGAATTCAAGAGTAATCTGTGTACCTTAGCAGCTTACAAGAATTTATGAGTGTTCAGAGGAATTTAAAATTATGTAATATGGATTTATTGTATTACCGTTTGCTGTATGTTAAGCAGAAAACAATCGCCTTAGGAACCTTTTGTGGACAATCTCAAACCATAATTACATGCTTCATTTTGATCGCAGCTTCGTATCTTTCAACGCTGAAGAAAGATTTTAATATTTATATGCTCTTATATATTTAATATTTATAATATATATTTAATATTTATATTTTGATGCATTGTCTTTAAAATACATTCTCTCATATTAGAAAAAAAATCCTTGCCTGCTGAATTAATGTTTTGAAATCTTCAAGTGTATCCATATACTGTAAAGCATTAATTCAGCTTCTGGCGCTAATAATATTTTGTTTTATATGTAACGAATTATTAAAATTAATAATTATTATAACTTTTCAGAATGTTCCATACTAATAAATTTAGAGTAAGATGTTTTTCTCGTTAATTTGATTCCTATTTTACTAGTGTACTAAATTTCAACTAGTTATTATTATAGAAACATTTTTTATTTCTGCTACTTATTTCTAGGATTACTTAAGTTAAATTCACTGCAGTTAAGAAATGATTATTATAATCATCATCACTAATAGTGCATCATAAAAATTCTATTGATAAAAGATCGCGTCACGTTTGAAAATTATTTCAATACCGTAATTAAACTATTTTGTTTTCATTTAATTTTTTTCTATGGAACGTACTGATAAAATGGTTTAACCGTTAATAGTTAATGGTTCGTTCACATCATATTTTCAAATGTACGTAGAAAGTGAAGGGCGATTATATGAATTAAGAATGTTTGTTTTAAGAGTACAAAACATTAAATTAACCTGTGAAAAAATTAGCATCTGTGTATTATTTATAATGAGATGAAAATTGGAAAAATTTAAAAATAAGAAAGCAGTTCGGTCCTACTTGTAACATTCTTAAAACCCATTGATGTTTCAAATAATATCGCTGATTGTGAATTCAAACCAATATGTAAATCACACACCAATAAAACAATGTTTTTTAAGAAACTCGACTTTTCAGATGTATAAAACTAAATCAAACTGAAGTAAAAGATATTTTATATGCTAGTGTATGGAATGAATGCTTTCAACTGACCCCTAATCTTCCATTACATCACTTTGGAAATCGAATTAAGTAGGATGTTTGCTGCAAAACTATGAATAAAAATTTGTTTTCAAAGAAAATATTACATTTCATTATATTACATTTCATTTTGCACCGATTTGTTATATTTGTTGCTATTTGACTTTGCTTTTTTTGCATCTTTTACCTTGCGATAACTTTATTTGGCTTAGTTTTTTTTATATTTTTACCTTTATCATATTATTAAAAATTAATTTATTCGAAAAATGAAAACATGCATTATAGAAAAAGGGCTTTTTTTAATGACACATAGAAAAAATTAATCGCCTGAAAAAACGAGAAAAATAACCTTGCTTTCGTCTGTCATATCTAATAACGTTTTGTATGGAAAAATTCTGTGCTTAGTAACAGATATCGATAGATGGAAAGTTTCTTTTCTCTCATTTTTTCTTATAAATTTCATGAACAATAGCCTTTTATTAAAAAAATAATTTTCCCTAACTTTCCTTTTTGCTACTTAAGAGTTTATAATATAATCTTCATTTATTATTAATGCACTTTTTAAGTCTTTGAATAAGAAACAAATTATGAATAAAGGGAAAATTCATTTTTATTTTGTTCGTGACTACTGAGATAGAGTTTTTCTCCTTTATTTGGTTTGTCAGAATTTTTTCCTCTTTCTAGAATTATAATGCCGTAATTGAAAAAAATTATTCGAAAATGTTATCTTTTAAATCATTTCCGAATATTGTAGCTTTTATTTATTCTAGTGAGACAAAAGGTAACAAAGGGATCGAATTTGTTCATAAGAATAAAAAAAAAGAAAAACTGAATAAATCTTCCTTCTTTTCCTTAAACTATCAAACCACTGAAACAAATAGATGAAATAAAAAAAGCGGATAAAAACAGATAAAATCAGTAAGATCATAGTTTTGTGAGTCGGTATAAGGATTTCGGCCTTGAAGAATAATTTGTTTACTTCGGCACCTGTTTGGAATTTATTAGTAGTTGGATGAATTTAATGTTACATAATATCCATTTACAGCATTGTGTTTTATTGAGGGGATATGGGCATAGCGACAACATTGCTTTTTCTTGCGGGGGTAGAATGCAATCCATGACAAGATGCTTCATTTTGACTAGATTTTCTTATTTCTTAGTATGTTTCCCGGGAAACATATTTTGACAAATTCTTTTCCAAAATTATAACTAGTTAATTCAATAAATTCATTAAAACCCATCATTAAATATTCTTCAAGTTTTAGCGTATTATATAAATATTTTTGGTGGTAAAATCGGCCGTTGACTCATTAAAATTCTATTTACTTTTCATAATTTGCTTTCTAAACTCCAGTTTTTAAATCACGTTCTTATTACAGTGACAATAAAAATTTTGAAAATAAATCTATGTGGTAATTTTTTTCTTCCACATCTGAATATACATATAAGTTGGAATAAATATAGCAATGAAGCGTTAGTGAATAATAAAGAAGGATAAAATAACCCGTTAACTACACTGAAGTGTCAAAAGTCATGGAATGCCACCTAATCTCTCTGGATCTCTTTTTACCCGTGGAAGTGCAGTAACTCCACGTGGCATTGACTCAACAAGACGTGGAAAGTACCATCGTCGGGCTCACATTTTACAGAGAAGATTTGGTCACTAGGGGATCGACCAGAATGTGATAAAGAAGAAAATTATTTCTCCTCACCGCGTTTCAGAAAGAATTGATAATGATTTGCAACTTTTATCAGTGGCTATTTTTTCCCTGAGTACAATAATAACATATATTTTGGTAAAAATAGCATGCACTTTCAGGAAGAGGCAAAGGTTCTTAAAAAAAGTTCAGAAGTTTTCGGCGTATTTTTTGCTTACAACATACAAAGTTTTCATCCCATTATAAGAGCGGAGGAGCTTTTATATTTTGTACATTAGCTTATACCCAGATAGCACGTGCGTTTGCAGCAAGTTTGATTTTTACTTGATATTATCTTGTCATGGTAAATGTCGATGTTGTAGCGAAACTGCTGCAAAATAACAAGGCGAAATTACGGCGAAAATAGACAACTAGCGCCACCCCTCCTTGCAATCCAAGTTTGCTGTGAAGGTGTCGTGACAAATTCACAGCACGATTGCAAAACAAGTTTGCTGAAAAGATGATAGCACAATAAGAGATATTCTTTGTCTCTGTTTTCAAAAAATATCCGATTTATAATAGCATCTCCTAGACCGTCCTTCTTTTTATTAATTCAATAAATCAACGATAATTTGTGAAAAAACTAACTTTTTTATAAAAAAATTTTGAAACATTTTCCATCTTTTTACTAGAACTCGCACTTTAAAGAAAACTTTATCGCCTTTTTCTTAATGTTGAAATTTTAGCGTTTATAAACAAAATTAAACCTAAAAAGCAGTCAATGTTTGTTGAAAAATAATAACTTATACATTTTGTCCCATTTTAAAGTAATTACTTTTGAACTCTAATTTCATAATTTATTCTACTAGCAAAACGTAGTTATTAGCGAAAATCGCTCTCTCTTTGACTTCAAATCATATTCTCAACTCAAAAAATTAATGAAATCAAGAAAACAGTTTAAAATAAATCGAATACGAATCGAATCGAACGATGTATTAGCGAAATCTATCTTCTGCTCTCAGCGTTTAACTGGCCGAGTGGTTAGGGCTTCAGCTTAGGAAGCGGTAGATCGCGAGCTCTAACCCGGGTTGTGTTCGTACTCTGTTTTTCCTATAGCTTGCAATGAGTTTGACGTGACAAGCTTGCTGCAAGTTCGTCGCGTGGTGACTTCAAAGCTGACGTTAACGTGCTGCAAACTTGTTTCAAGCTTGCACTCTTGCCATGCCAAATTTGTTGCAAGCTTGCAGATTTTGCAGAGCAAGATTGCTGCGACTTTGCTGCAAACTAAAATTGCTATCTGGGTAATGGCATGCCTGTATTCCCGGTCGGGTGGAGCGAAAAAATCAAAAGTCGTCCTATGAAATAGCACTAGGTGGCAAAAGTTGTCTACTGACTAACATATCGTTGAGCTTGCTGCTGAACAAGCTTGCTGCAAACATGATAGCACAATAAAATATAATTATCTTTGTCTCTGGTTTAAAAAACATCCGATTTTTAATAGCATCGCCTAGACCGTCCTTCTTTTTATTAATTGAATAAATCAATGATAATTTGTGAAAAAACTAACTTTTTTATAAAAAAAAATTTTTAAACATTTTCCATCTTTTTACTAAATATAGAACTCGCACTTTAAAGAAAACTATATCGCCTTTTTCTTAATGTTGAAATTTTAACGTTTATAAACAAAATTAAACCTAAATAACAGTCAATGTTTGTTGAAAAATAATAACTTACATTTTGTCCCATTTTAAAAGTAATTACTTTTGAACCCTAATTTCATAATTTATTCTACTAGCAAAACGTAGTTATTAGCAAAAATCGCTCTCTCTTTGATTTCAAATCATATTCTCAACACAAAATTTAAAAAATTAGTGAAATCAAGAAAAAGAGTTTAAAATAAATCGCATGCGCGATCTATTAGCACAATCTATCTTCTCCTCTCGGAGTCTATTGGCCGAATGGTTTAGAACGTCAGCTTAGGAAGCGGTAGGTCGCAAGTTCTAATCTGAGGTTGTGTTCGTACGCTGTTTTTGCTATAGTTTTCAATGAGTTTGACGCGTCAAGCTTGCTGCAAGTTCGTCGCGTGGTGACTTCGTCGCTTCTGCAAACTTGTCTCAAGCTTGCACTCTTGTCATGTTAAATTTGTTCAAATTCAAAGCAGCGCAAGATTGCTGCAACTTTGCTGCAAACTAAAATTGCTATCTGGGTATACATCCCAATTATAAGAAACACGTGACAATATGTTAGCGAAAAGTATTAAAATTTAAAGTTAATACTTTGAAAATTAGTGGAAATATGAGTATTGGTAGTAATTTTTTTATATTGCATGTGCGAAACACAATATAATTTGTCCTGTATAATTTGGAAGACAGATACATAAGGCAGAATATATAAAAATTCCAGTCGAATACCATTAAGATTTAGAAAGATATCAGCATTACGGCGAATAGAATTTCTGTTGGTCTCCAAGTGAAGTAAAGTGATAAGAGCTTTTCACAAAGATATATGTTTTAAACTTGAATCATCGGATAGTAATCGTCGAACTGCAATGTAAATTATATATGTAGGAAGATTAGCTATCCATGTTTAGTAAGTTTCCGTAAAAATAGATGGCAGCACTAACCAGCCGTGAGAAGCATATGTAAGTATCTCTTTAACTGCCCATGCCAAGCGCGTGTTCTCAAGTATCTACTGGGTGTGAGAACGTCACAGACGTTTCCTGGCAATTGAAATATTTAGTTCTGTTTGGTGTAAAGGCGTGGTCAGTGCAGTTGCGCGTAGTGACGAAGGTTTGGCAAATGGTAAACTAAACTACTAAATAAGCTAAATTTATGGTTATGGCTAACCCTCCCGCCCCCAGACATAACATCACATCATACCCCCGAACTCGGAGTCTAGACGGCTCCCTGTCGGTTGAATGGGTATGTGTGAAATTATGTGTGTTTATTGAAAAGCACAAGCAAAAAATTAGATCAAGAGATATAAAAACACATAAAAGGAAACATAACTCTACCTAAACAGAGAAAACTATAATGATGCATAAAGATTTGCAATCTGAATATAATATAAAATATATACAATATGAATTATATGAGTGCAGTGAAACGGTAAAATGTTACCTCAAGTTACATTGTTTCTTATAGTTGCAACTTCATGATTCGAGGTTGCTAATGTTGTTCGATGCTACGAAACCGAAGAATAGTACCCCCTAGAAAATTCACTGAGTAGTAAACCCCACATGTATTTTGTTTATAAATGCATATGATATTCAGCATGTTCAAACTTTATAAAATTCAATGAAACTATTCGAAGATTCAAATTTAGAAAAAAAAAAACAGTTTGTGGAAAAACCCTCTCCATTTTGTTTCTCCTAGAGGCCAACAGAAATTCTACTCGCTACAAAGCGGATATCTTCCTAAATCTTATTGGTATTCGAACTGTAATGTTTATATAAGCTGCCCTTTGAATCAGACTTCCAAATTAGAAAAGAAAATTTATACTATGCTTCGCACATGTACAGTAAAAAAATCATTTACCACAAATACTCATATATCTTGAAATATTCAAAGTATTAACTTCAACTTCTTTTACAATGCTTCGCTAATATATTGTTACGTATTCTGTTTAGTTCCGTAAAATTTGGTTCAAAACTCTGTATGTAATAAGCAAAAGAAATGCGGAAAAATTTGGGACATTTTAAGAAAACCTTTATACCTTCCCGAATATGCTTGTAATTTTTACCAAAGTATATGTAAGTATTGCCGAGTGTACAATACTTTCACAGAACACAAAACCATTGACGAAAGCTGCAAATCATTATCAGCTTCCTGTGAAACGAGAAGAGTCCAAATTATTTTTCTTCTTCTTCACTTTCTGTTCTGCCCCCTTTGAACCAAATCTTCACTATAAAATGTGAGTTCCGATTATTGACTTCCCCACGCTAGTTGAGTCAATGCCACGTCGAGTTCTGCACTTCGACGGGCAAAAGGAGGTTCCAGACGATATTAGGAAGTATCCCATAACTTTTTACACTTCATTGTATATCGAAATTTTAGAGATATTTCCCATCAAGATGATTTTATCAAATAGTTGGACATATTTATAATTCTAGAGACAACGAAGAAAGTTGTCAATGTTTTCATGAACTTTTAACACCAGAGATATTTAATTTAAGAAGCTTACTTTTTAGATAACACGTATTACGTTTGGATAATAATTAGACATCGTGGTAGGATAAAATAACAGATACAAACTTTCCTTCTACGTAAGTTTTGTTTTTAAATTAACGGAAATGAAGATATCAAATCATGAAATTTTAAAAGTTGATTACAGATTTCAGACCGAAAGGTATTAGTTTCGAACAATTTTTAGAAAAATCGAGATTAATTCTCTTGATAGGGTTATGTAACTCTATATATAATTAATTTATTAATTATATATAAAGTAAAATAATTAAAAATAAATTAACAAATATAATTAACTATATACTACCTCTGTACCATAATAGTAATAGCAGTTGGTGAATTTAATTTTTCCCATAATAATAGTAGCAAAAGAAAATAAATATAGAACGCAACATTTATTATCAAAAAACTAGATTAAATTAAACAATAAATTAAAAAGTTCCTAATTTTTATTTTGAATGTTCAGATAGTTTCTGGATAGTTTTGCTGATATTATGCTGCCTCTTCTGCTAAGGGGAATATGTCTAAGTTTTTCAAGTTTTTCTCCATAATCTTTGCATTTATGTCCACATTTTTGTTTTCTCAAAGAATCAACATTAGCACAAGATTCACCTTGACAATTATTTTCGGAAGCACATTTCCAATTCTTGATATGGTCATTCTGTTGCACTCAAATTGTTTTGCAGCTAACGTACATGAACCTTTCTGCAACTTTTCGTTTTTCTTTCTGATGCATCAAGAACTGGGTAATCTCAACTGGATATTTGCTTGAAAACTATTTTTTCTTCTTACTTTTACAATGGGTTGATATTAAACTGAAATAAAGCAATCGATTTCGATTAGCGGATGAAATTAGAAAAACCGTTATAATTCGTAATAATTAGGTTAACCTAAAAATTGAAAGATATGTCAAAACAAATGACAGATGTCATGAAACATTGATTTTGACTGAAGGCTTCGCAATTTTGCGCTACGACATAACATACATTCGCCAATAACTCTCGTTTAAATATTCACTTGCTACTATTATTATGGGACAGAGGTAGTATAATTAATAGATGGCAGCTTGGGATCATCCAAAGCATTGGACAGCGGGATTTATCGGCTTTGAATGGACAGCAACTTTTTGGTAAATAAATCGCAAATCTCCATTAAAATGGACGCAAAATCTCAAGAGGATATTTCTTGTCTTGTGTTATTGTCTGGTAGCCCTGAGACAATGTCATGTGGTATCGTCGGAGTAATCTCTTAATAATTAACACATCTTATCACTTGCATTTATATTGCAATTACTTAGATTACATACATTGCATCCATGATGGCTATATAATCTGGATGAAGGCAAATAATGAATGAATAATTTTAAATTTTACATATTTCTTAATTAATTTGAGTTAGTATTTTTTTAATTTTTAATTTGTTTTACTGACAAACAACAAATCCGGCTCCAGAAGATTAAATTAGAGGAAAACAAACTACGAACAGAGATTACGTTTTCTTTCATTTTCATGCTTTGTAAATAAATAGAAAATATTTTACGAAATCCAATCAAATACTACAATTTATACGATTTGTTCTGAAAATTAAACATGGCCTTCTTCTCTGATAGAGATTTAAGACGCCATAATGAAGAAATTTATTTTAAAATTTTATTTTCTTAAATTTTTTTCAGCTCTCAAATGCAAATAAATTTAAACTTCTGAAACAAAAGTGGACAAGTAAAAATGAAAGGAAGACCAAAGTTTAGGCATTAATTGATAAACTAAACGAATTTGAAAGGAAAAAATAATAGTAATTAAATAAATAAACGAAATGAAAAACTGAGAGAAAGTAGGTAAAATAAACCCCAACAAATTTTACACTTTCTGAGGGAAAAAGAGGAGGAAAACTGCCATTCGTAAAGAGTAATTATTTAACTTTAGAACTTCTGGAATTTGCGAGCGAACGGAGAAATCTTAAAACGTGTAACACGGAGTTACTGCATTATCATTTGCTGTATTTTCTGTGCGTAACTGCGACCTTGGGAGCACTTACAGTTTCATGTGAACCACAATTAGATGATTTCTTTCGAAAACATTTCCTTGCTTTCGAATGTGTAAGCTCCACTAAGAAAAACGGTTCTTTCTTCCTTTAGAGGAAATATTTGGATTCGTTACTTTTTAAAATATATTCTTCAAAAACTTCAGAACATTGAGTTCTTAATATACTTCCTCAGTAAAAGAAAATAATTTTTGTATAGATGAGTTACTATGTTTCAAAAATGAGTTGGTTTTTACCTGTAATATTGCAAGTTTAAAAAAGAGGTGCAAGATTTATATAGTATAACGATTGTTATACAATGAAACTTTAACGCTAAAATCGCTGATGAGAGATATTTCATATTTAAAATAGTTCATTAGGTTGGGTTGTTGATTGATCGAGCGAAGCGAAGTCCTGTTTCAACTTGACCTTTCAGCATAATTTTTTTGTTTCGCAGTCGTGTCTAAGCGCGTTGTTAAATTTGTATCGAATTTCACATAAATTTTCCTTGAAGTCATTAAAAACGACGTATGTATAATGGTTTCTATTTTTTATTTTGTTCCTAGATGATGGCCTGTATAATTGTTACAATGTTTGGCGAAACAATGTCTAGTTTGGCACCATTAAAGCATTTGAGTCATTTTGGTGGTGGCGAGACATTTACTTGTATTTTTTTGAAACTGATAAAACATACACCTGTGTAAATATTTAACATTAAAAAAATCTGAACCTTTAAAAAAAATGCGTTTAAGAGAATATCATACATATATATTTCTTTTTACAGAACTACAAGTTTACTCCTCATGTACATTGTATAAGGTAAAACCTTTGTAATCAAAATAGACTAAATCGGAATAGTTGTACTTTTTTGATAAGCATCCTTCCCTATTAGCACATGATATTTCACTATATTGCTTCAATATTTTGAATTCCGCCCAACATCGTAAAGATATCGTATGAATATTGTAGAGCATCTTGTGCTAGTAGGGCTTATGAATCTACACGAAACCAATTTAGAGATGGTTATTGCAGATTTAAGCATTTGTTATCACTCATATCAAGTTAACATTATCTGCTTATTTTTGTTTAATATTCTATACTGCGTTTTTATTTCAGTTTAGAATCTGTCAACAAAGTTAAGTAGTGATTGGAATGTTTAGGAGAGGGCTGAGCTACGCTCTGTTCAATTAAGACGAAAAAATTAAACGTTATTCATCTTTACGCAGTTTGATCATTAGATCATATTATGTCCATTTCTTCATGAAAACAATCGCATTAATCTCTGCCTCTCTTGTAATGGGATAATAAACAAAATCCATGAAAACGAAAGCAAAGTTCTGAATCACTACGCGTTGCACCATTCGAACGACACATTGGGTGGCGTTCCACTCTCGAAGTTTCCATCCGACATCAAATTATGTGGTATTTCACCAAGACTGCGCACATTTGTCACATGCGTGCTAGATATTTTGTGAAGTCTTGTCTCGATTCTTTTATCTTTCCGCACACAGTCTCCAATAACGTCACTGCACCTAAAAAAATTAAATATTTTATGTTAAAAGAAAAATGTATATGAATATTTAACCAAACTGTTAATTAGTGTATTTATTAATAAATCAGATTATTTAAATGCAAAATTATTAAACCATTTTCATATCTAAGCATCTCTTTTAACTTTCTCGTATATAACGTATACAACGAGGAACTCGGGTGACCGTAAAACTATGTTTGATTTGAAACTGTTGACGAATCTTCGGTTTAGATGCTTTTATGTTTTAATCAAACATTTTCGAAATTCCATTTTCCTCTCTGGTTGTATATAACCATTCTTTATTTCTATAACACCATTACTCAAAATCTCAACGAGCCAGATGGATAAAATGTGGTATGAATGTGGAGAGTGAAGCGTAGCCTTGCAATATGGCAACGCAATAATCTACCAGCTGACATCACGCCACATGGCCGATCTATCTTCTCGCACGAGTCAGAGATGCTAAAAATATGGCGGCAGCACCCGCCCTCCTAATTCCTTTTTTACTTTACTTTCCTTAAATGTTTGTGTAGTCCTAAGTGTATGTTTGGTCCTATTAAACATCTAAAATATCGAACTGTCTTCATCTGTCTGAGGGGTATACACTAGAGTGGGACGAAAAATTTCAATTTTTTTTCATGTCGCTATACCGCGGAAAATTTGCGAATTGGTGTGAAATAAAAGGCGGAAACAAATTAAGGAAATTCATTTATATCTTCCGTTCCCGCAAGAGCCTTAAAAATTGTAAAAAATGACGAAAATCGAATGATTTTCAAAAATTTTAAAAAATCATCTCTATCTGTTTATCATAGCAATAGCTGCATCTTTTTAAGAGAAATAAAATTTATTTTATCAAAAACTATCTATAACCACCGGAAACACATTCCACCCAAAGTTGACAAAAATATGTGAAATTACAATAATGATTTAATGAAATTACAACAATTTTGAAGCTTAGTTTTGCAGTTGTTACAGTAAATAAAGTAAATAAATGAAATTGATCTATTGTCAGACCTAAATAACCTTTTTGCCGTGCATATACATCGACCTGTTCCAATTCATCAACAAGATGATGTATGAATATTATATTGAGGAAGAGGACCTAAGAATTGCATATTGAAGTAATTTCACATATTTTTGTCAAATTCTGACGGAATGTGCCACCGGTAGTTATGGACCGATATTGATAAAATATGTTTTATTACTCTTAAAAAGATGATCACTTAATAGCTATTGCTGTAATAAACAGATAGAAAAAAATTTAAAAATTTTAAAAAATTTGAAAAACAGTTTGATTCTGTCACATTTTACTATTTTTAGGGCTCTTGCGGGAACGGAAGATATGAATCAAAGTCCTTAATTTTTTCCTCGTTTTATTTCACACCAATTCACAACTTTTCCGTGGTATACCACATGAAAAAAAATTTGAGTTTTTTCGGCCCACCCTGGTATACACTCAATCCCACATGATTTCATCCGCAGGAAATCTGACAGTGACTGTTTATCCGTTCATGTGTATGTGAATACATTATCAAAAATACTTAAAAAATATAGATGGATAAAATTTACCACGTAATTATTACACTAAAATTGTAAAAATTTGTCATATTTTCAAACAAATCCGCCAACTGATAAACTGCATGTATGTCAACCAAAGTAATGTGAATACGATATCTCAGAAAGAGAATGCGCTGGACGGATGAAATTTTGCTTTTTTCTCTTCACACTAAAATTGTAGATGCATCCAGTTTCTGAAAACGTACCTAAATGGAGGGACTTATTTCCTTCATACGTGCTTTTCTTCATAACGCCCCCAAAATAAACAAAAAAGTGACATGCTTCCAAAATATTTTTTGCATGCTTGTTGGCATTTATGTCGGAAGAAAATATTGGATTCATATTTAATTATTCTGTTTACGTCGACATCTTCCATTACGATGTCACCTGACCACGGTTCAAAATTAAGAGGTCTGTCCTAAAATATTTCCCAAAATATATATTGTTGCTTTAAAACGGGACGTTAATATAAGTAACTAACTAACCATTTTTTGACCTGAGAGTTGCCACTCTGCTTAGAGAGATTACCATATTTATTTCGCACAAGTTACCGTGAATATAATTCAAAAAAATTTAAAATAAAAATTATTGAAAAAAAAACATATTGGGAAAAAAATCTTGGCCACAAATTTGTTGTCTTGCATAACAACTTTTTCAAATTTTCGTTCGGCGTAAGAATATATTTTTTAAAATTTCAAACGTTTTCTCCCAGTCTAGTGGCCAGAGCATCTGGACCCCCTCCACTCTTTGCATAATATATGGTTTATGAACTAGAGTGACGTCATTATCCAATCTCATTATTTATCTGACACGTTACTTTAAGGCTGGTTTATCACCGATTTAAAGGCAAACATTAAAAACTATTAACAGCCACTTTGTAACCCCTTAGAAGTGTTTTCAAAATATCTGCCTTGAAATTTTATATAACTTCAGTGTTCAGTTGTATCTTCCTGATCTAGCAAAAATTAATGATTATTGAGATTTAAATCAATAATTTTACAACACTCTACTTTGTACTTAATTCTAAAATGATTAAAATATTTCTCACAAACTCAAACCTTATTTTATTGACACCATAATAAAGAAGCCATCGCATCTTCTAAAAGTGCATCGCAATTTCGTTCAAGTTCAAAAAGGTATGAAAGAGCCAGCTGTTACACTTATTTCATTATCTACTTCTAAATATTGATTAAAATGCATCTTCCAGGAGGTATAGAAAACCAATAAAGGATTTAGCTCTGACCACTTATTGTTGCTCTGATCGGACGACTTAGATTTAAAATTGATCATCTATCTTGAAACCTTTAGTATGAAAAGTTTTAACTAGGTTCGAAAATAATTTATTTCAGGATTTTTGCTTATGATTAGCATTGGGCATTGCTTTTAATGATGTTAAGAACCGGATAACCAATAGTTTTAACAAAAATTTTATTCAGGAAAAAATTTTATGGAGTATCTTACATAAAAATATTGTATAATTGAACTACAGGTATCGTTTGTAAGGTTATTAAAACAAAAATAACTAAAACTATTCAATTGAACTAGAGTTACTTCGATATATTAATCAGAATTTTGAACTGGATCTTGGGTTCTCTGTTATAATCAGTTGCGCCAGACAAAAACTAAACAGACTCAAAAATGCAAAGGATTTATACACGTTATACTACATGTGAGAAAACTGTTAACGTCTAGAAAGATAATTTATCAACTTTGAATTATATTATTCTTGATAATGTTCTTTTAATGTTACGCATTAGGATCTCGAGACAAATAAAAGTATAATGAAATTTTGCATTATCATTATGCAATAGGTTTTTATATCATGAATTCTTTATACAAGAGTTTATATATAGTTATATTCTGAAAGTCTATTGTATTTTTTGGTGACTGGGTTAACAATAAGATGAAAAGGTGCCTTTCATAATAAGTGATCAAAGAGTTAGCACGAAACAGTACAAAAATGTAATAACTCTAAACATGAAGTTGGTGACAGATAATATCAATCACATGGAGAAGTGACAACCACGTCTGTCACCTGAATATAATGTGTTAAATATTTCTAATCAAAGTGATCAGTTGAATGCTTAAAGTTCCAGTACAGGATATTAAGCTCTTCTTCTGCGTCTAAGTCTATGAAGTGATCAAAATTTTTTGAAAAGTTAAAACCATCAATTGGAAGATTGATACAATATCTTACAAGACAACAACAACAAAGCGGCAAAAATGTACAGCTACAATGAGGGAATAATTGTCGAATTGCTAGATAACTTATGGGAACATGGAAATAATTTACGTCGAAAGAAAATCGCAAATGACTTTTCAATTTAAAAATCGTTACGACGCTGAATACATCGCAAGGGTTTGTAAATTGAAAAAGCCATTAAAACATGTTTATCTATATTGGTATAAATAGTACTAAAATATTAAGCATAAATCAATATGTTGTTGAGAATTAAATAAGTTGAAGAGTACTGATTCTTGGTGGCTAAACTGAATGGTAAATGACTGCGTTTACTACACACCTTTCATTTCAGCTATGTGACTTTACGGTGATTTTGCTACTTTTCTTCAATATTTTTTACTGGTACAAACTGCGACCATCATCATGACTTAAGATATATTTGCGGCAGTACCCTACGAATAGGACATTCGCCTTATATGCTCTGATATTTACATGCGACCCCTCTCAAACTTCCTAATCATTATGCTTTAGCAAGCCGCCTTGCTGTTGGTGATA
Organism: Araneus ventricosus; assembly: GCA_013235015.1. Classification (NCBI taxonomy): domain Eukaryota; kingdom Metazoa; phylum Arthropoda; class Arachnida; order Araneae; family Araneidae; genus Araneus; species Araneus ventricosus. Next base: position 17,401 of record BGPR01008915.1, on the reverse strand, counting down.
CTCTTTGCTTCACTTAGTTCTAAATTATCTATCACTGTCATATAGGTTGAATTCAAATAAATGCAGTATTAAGAACTAATATATTAAATTCTAGAAGCCTGTACGCCAGTAAACTATTACTGCTTTACGACGACTCTACCAAACGAAATGAAAAATAGCGCTCATGAGCCGTTCATATTTTTCTTTCTAAATTGCTTCTAGTAGACGCAATTACCGTCCGTTTTGAGGTACGAGAGCCTCCTTTTGCGCAAAGGCCAGTCGACTTTGAGAGAATATAGAGGTGAGATGAAAGATGTAGGGCGAGATATCTACATTTTATCAAACACATTTAACCCTTTGCGGACAAATGACTTTTTAGAGCACTTTAAGCGCCATTCAGTTTTTTCCAACTCTACGCTTATTTCTTTTTAGTGGTATAATAAGATTAAAGGTTCAATGGATGGATGATACACACTTTTATGTTCGAGTTTGAGTCGCTGTATTCTTTGTGAACTGGATTGTCCTCAATTTCTCAGAATCAGTTTGGTGGTCGCTGTACTTAGTTACTTCTCCATCGACATATAACGCATCGGATTCGTCTTCAGCTGGTATTTTCTTGCTTAACTCTTCCAAAACAGCCAAATATTGCTCTGTAGGAATAATTTCCCGCCTTTTCATGATAACCAGGTTGGGTTTTGGAGAGCATTCCATGCACTTTCGAGCGCGATCCGACCAAGCTGATTTATTCGTTGTCAGCGGCAACTATTGAAGCAAGTAGGAGGAATGTTAATACGAAGTTAGAGGGGTGGCGAGCTCTCCATATTCGATAGATTTTATCCAGCTTATGGTACATACCCACTAACGCACTCTATACATCGTACTTTTCCGCAAAGAGTTAAGGAAATACACAAATTTCGAATGAAAACAAAATAGTGAGACTCAAAAGGAAAATGAATATGAACATCGGAAAAGTATAGCTAAAAGAAAAACGTGCTTCACAAAGAACTCCGGAAAACGGTCTTATTTACTGCGTATCACCATTTTGCAGAGTAAAAAAATCCAAAAGTGACAGACGTGGCTTTTTAAAACGAACAGTATTTCACGTTGGGCGGGTTTCCATGTGTCATTCGCACCTCTCTCACTCAGGTTGTATACAGTTTTCTCAAAAACTTCATTGATTTTCTTTGATTACTGACTCATATTTCTTTATTTGCAACCCTTATTATTGATTTCCTTCTTCGGAATTTTTTCCATCTTTCCTCAAGGCTATCTTTCTTATCCAAAATTTGCTTATAATGTGTTTTCCAACTGGACAGAAAACAACGTAAAAAACATCAATTCCGTTTTTTCAAAGGTTTATACACAAGATAACATTAAAAAAACCAGCAAGTTCATCTTTTCGTGGCAATGACGCAATCAGTTCTTACGCCACTTTACCTTTAACAGGAAAGTCTGATGCATCAAACATTAAGCTCGCATGGAAATCAACTTGCTAAAGAAAGTCTCGAAAAAGTTATAAAGAAACCAAATTTCAATCACCATAAAATTACATCTCTTCTTTTTTCTACTACAGTGTTTCACGTGCTGAGGTAAAAATGCGATTTGGAGCGAAAATTTTTCTTTTGTATTCGAAGATTCTTTTTTTATTTGCCATTTTTACCATACTGATGACATGCAAAAGAGGATTGATTTTTTATTTGCCATTTTTACCATACTGATGACATGCAAAAGAGGATTGGTTTGCGATTTACTAATCGAAGTGTTGCTAAGGAAGATGCTGGAAATATATAAAAATGGGAATGAGAAGGACTAACAAGAAAAGTATGATGACATAATAGGAATTTTTTAGGAACCATATTTTTTTAATGGCACTGGGCACGTGATTTGCAGAAATCATTCCTCCCCATCCTGGTTTTTTGTGAATTGATGAACCTTTGTGGCAACGATTCTTTACTCCTATTTTTTGCGTATATAGGGGACAATACTGCTAGCAGAAAAGAAAAGCAGAAAGTAAGAATTTGCATAAATTTTGGGCAGAAACGTCTTTTTGTTGAATAAATATAAACGTCAAACTCATTTGTTGAAGCTAAACTAATATGCTGAGAAAAAATTGTGATTTAATCAAGATATATCTTTAACGAATGTAAATGGAAAGATATATCTTTAACAAATGTAAATGGCAACATATATCTTTAACAAATGTAAATGGCAAGATATATCTTTGACAAATGTGTATCATACATTTTTTTCTGTAATTGCTTTTGCCAGCAGCGAGTGAGACAAAACAAGACACCACTTCATGCCTCTGCAACTTGAAACTTTCGGTCATTTAAACCGTGTAGCGGACCTGAAGTGGAAGAGACATCAAAAGGCTCTCTCTGGTCATCTCTCGCTCTGACCAAAGACCTGAGGGGGTATTATTAGCATGGGTTGACAAGAGTTGTGTCCAATTACAATTTACAGCACATAAAGAATACATTTAAACTGAAAGTAAATTACAATAGGCGAGTGAGAAAGAAAAAAATCACGGTATGTTAACCCAGGTTTACGTTAGCATCCGAGCGTCACTATGATAAGACAATAAATAGTGTGCATCTTACTTCAATATAAATATCAGTGTTCATAATTTCAGAATAATTCTCAAAAGAAATAGAATTATATCTACAAATAAAACTGAAACGCCATTTTTTTTGTGCGATATAGAATTACAAACTACAGAATAGATTATTCTCAAATTTTGCTCACAATTACTGTAAAAAATAAGTAAGATTTTCGTGAAGGTTTCATCGCAATGAATTCAATAGTTAATATTTTATTATTTACAAACTATCTTTCTATTGCACATGTGCAGTTCATGTTCTTCAGCTGATTTTTTATTTTTATCTTTTTATCCTATAGAAATATAAACTACTGCATTGGTGTTTTTTTAATTCTGTTCACAAAAGCTTTGAAGTATAAGGAAGTTTAATGAAATTCCATTCAAAGTTTTAGTGTTTCTATTCCTATGGACAGTTTAAACTATTTCCTTTATTTGCCTCCGAGTTTCCACTTTTAATGCTTAGTAAAATTTTATATCATTCTTTCAAAATTATTAATAACTTATGGAGAAAAATACATTTCGTTGGTTTTTAAAAATGGCTTAATTCAACCTATATTCTCATTTTAATATTGAAAAAACATTTAAGACGATAAGAGTTTTTTGTTTAACGTCTTGTCGTAAGTAATATCTAATATATATATACACTGGTGGGCATAAATATAAACTTAAGAACTTTTCATTTTGTTTTGATCATTATTTAACTCAGTTCAGTTTTCTTTAAGAAATTAATAACCAGTAACTACAAAAATACATCTAAATTTAATACGACTCGTAAAAAAATTCCAAAAAATCATGTTAATAAGAAAATGTGCAACTTTAAAATTTTAGCATTACTTGAAATATGGACAAAATTATAATCTCAAAATTATAAAATATGAAATTTTAAACTTGCAAGATAAATGTGAGGTATTCTGATTGGTTAGCTATGCATGCAAAATGGAAAAATGAATTGGCAAAGAAAATTGATGAAATCAGGCCAGTCGTTCATAGTGGGGAGTCAAATATTTTTCCTAATACTTTGAATTAAACAGAATGGCGCAAAAATGCAGCAACTTCCAATAAAGTACAAAAGAAAGATATTTAATTACAAAAAAGAAAACACAGAAGAAGTAAGCGATAGTGATAATAATACACTTTTTGCGCACAATGCAGCAGCATCCAGTGATCGTATTAACAATATTGTCTAAAATGAACTAACCAATTAAGATACAATCAAAAACAAAAGTCATGCTGCAATAAAATTAGAACACATTAAGATAAAACAAATTAAATGGGGAAAAAATGGAAGAGAACTCGAATGGCGAACTTTTTCAAAGTACCCTCCCCCTCCCCGCCATTAGAATTCTAACATGGATAAATTTTCTGTCTTGGAAATGACTTAATAGTAAAACAATATTCCCTCTGTGGCCTGAATTTATCCAATAATTGAAATAATGCAGGAAAAAACCTTTCTCAAATAAGCGAAACTTCACACATTATGCAAAAAGAGAGTGGCTGATTCCATTAATCGAGACTTAGATGTATTCATTGCAAAAATAGTTAGAAAATATCATTGGCCTATTGAAGGTTTTGGAGAATGGAAATATCGAATTTTGATGGAGACCAAAAATAGGATCAACAAAAATAAAATTATTAAGAGAGGTATTTTCTTCAACAAACATCTTAAAAAAGAAATTGATAATTTCAAAAGTAAATTTATTGTTAGCACAGTTGACAAAACAGGGAATAATTTTTGCATAATGTGCAAATTCCACTTTAAGGAAATTATTCTTAATGCAAATAAAACATACTTTATAATTAAATCTGGCAAAAAGGAACTGGATAACAGAATGCCCTTGCTAAAAAAAACTAAAATTAAGACCAGTAATTTAATTTATCCTTACCTTTTCCCAACTATTAAATTTCATAAAAATCCATTAAAATTCAGATTTATTACTTGTAGCAATGGCAGTTATAATTATCATTTTTGAAAATTTTTCTTTAAAATTCTTAAAATTATTCTTAATAAAATCAAAGAGAAAGAGAACTTAATTATTGATAGTAATATTGAAATTTTGAATTTTCTTAAAGAAAATAAAATATATAACATTAGCACATTTGGTTTTGAAAAACTATTTACTAGCCTCCCACATAAAAAATTAATTGAAGTCTGCTCAAATGTATATCATTTATACCTTAATACTGTTCTAATAGATAAAAATAAATGATTAGAAATTTGCAAAGTTAATATTTGTGAAAATTATCTCTTTAATGGAATTGACTATTATAAGCAGTCTTTTGGCATTCCCATGGGTAGTTGCTTTCTAGTGCATTGGATAATATATTTCTTCATTCATTCGAGAGAGAATTTATTAAGAATGAACTTGTTTACGGTTATCGTTTCAATGATGACCTGATTGTGTTTAATTTTAATGATTTTGAATCTGTATTTAATTGCTATCCAGAAGAGCTTAAGTTTTAAAAAAACCAATAATGAAATTAACAAATGCAATTTTTTGGATTTGGTAATTGAAATTTTGGATAAAGGTGTCGCTACTGGCATTTATGATAAAAGAAAAGACTTCAATTTCAAAGCTATTACACTTTGTAACTTTCAAACTAATCTTAATATTACAATATTAAAAAACACCATTTATTCTCAAATTAATAAAATAAAAAAATATTTATAATAACCATTCAACTATCGCACGGCTTTAGATAATTTAAATAATAATTTAAAAGATAACGGCCCAAGTAATTTCCTTAAATTTAATAACTTAACTAAAAAGGATTAAAGAGCTTCTAAATTACTGTTAATTTGTTTCGAATTTCTCTCAATCGATGGAGGTAGGTTTGCTAGCTTCTAGACTTAATATCCTTCGTTTCTGATTTGTTTCGATGGCGTTGTTCTTACTGGAATTTTCAGCAGAAGGCAATGTTAATTTTACTTTCTTTTTTTACTCTCTATTAGATTTATTAAAAATACTTTATGAAGTTTTTCTTATTTAAGAAAGGTTTTTCCCTGCATTATTTCAATGATTGGATAAATTCAGGCCGCAGAGGGAATATTATTTGACTATTAAGTCATTCCCTTGACAGAAAATTTATCCATATTAGAACTACGATGGCGAGTGGCACTTTGAAAAAGTTCACCATTCGAGTTCTCTTCCATTTTCCCCCCATTTTATCTTAATGTGTTTTAATTTTTATTGAAGTATGATTTTTGTTGTTTGATTGCATCTTAATTGGTTAGTGGATATTAGACAATGTTGTTAATGCAATCACTGGATACTGTTGCGTTGCTCGCAAAAGATATATTGTTATCACTATTGTTTACTTCTTCTGTGTCTTTTGTATAGTCTTTTTGTAATTAAATGTCTTACAGTGAAGTAGCGTTTTTACGATCTCTCTCGAAAATGGACGGGTGGAGGTGGGGAGACGATCGTTTATTATGTACTTATCTAGGCTTCATTTTCTTTCTTGTAATATAAAAATTGACGAACTTGGACCAGTACCTTGTACAGTACAAACTGTTATTAGAAAGTTTATTCGAAATATTTTAATGCTAAATAGATAGCCAGATTAAAATTCTTTTTATTTCATTTTTTATAATAGTATTTATTCTAAGAAAAAATTATAGAATTGTTTCATCAGCAAAATCGATCAATCTGTCTTCATCACGATTTGAAACATGAGGCAAATCATCACACCAACCAGTATTTCGGGACAAGCTTTATAACTGAGACGAATGATAAGACGAAAGTTTATGAGATATTGCGTGAAAACCTTACACCACATTTTCTTTCTCGTACTTCCTCCCAAGCTCAACAACCGAAAGGAATTCGCAAATAAAAAATTATGTATATTCCGAACAAGAGTGGCATTGTGTTTACCGATTTGTCAACAGATGGCACTTCATAGAGTTAAGCAAACTGGTGCCATATTAGGTAAACTGATATCAGCTTTATTCTTTTGGATGCTGTGTTCTTATCTCGCATGGAAAGGAAGAAAATGTTCTTTAGAAAATCAGTTTTGCTTGGAATCCCTCTGGGCGATAAAGGAAGTAAGCAAAATTGATTTCCCACATTCAGTTCAATTGCAGTTGTTTGAAAACTAAGAAGGAATGATTCAAGAACATTCTTATGTTAAAGTGTCTTTACAAGTGTTTATGAATAAATGCTCTAAAATAGAGTAATTTTTTTAAATAAGCATAAATTTATCATATGTCTCCTACTGTTTTTAAATCGAATTGTTTTCAACTTTTAAATACATGACCTGTTTTCTTTTTCTTTTCTTACGCTTGACTATGTATGTAGATATATATGTATAATCTTAATATATAGTGCAAATTAGCAAGGTGCATGCGTTATCCTTAATTTTTCCTTGTGCTTCAAATAAAAATCGAAAGTTCTTAATGTAAATTTGTGTTAGCGTGTTGACAGATTTAAATATTAAATGCAAAATAAAATGAACTAATGATTAAACTTAGACAAAGAAAAAAGTTGGGGATACTGCAGTACCGCAGTATCTATGCACGACCCTTTCCTGATACTAATACACATTTGGGACAATGATGCAAACATTTTACGTGATGCAAGTGAATAAAAACAATGTTTGCTATGATCTAGAATATCTATGATCTACAAAATTTAAATAAATTAATAAAATGTTTGCAATGATGTAATTAACTTGCATGATATTATAATTAAAATCTGTGAGCAATATTTAAAACATTGAACAGAACAAATAATCTATTTTATAAAAAACTATAATTAAATTAATAAAACTATTGTGACGTCTTATAATACAGTAACTTAATGTGAATAATGAAATAAACATTTACAGCAAATGCAATGAAGTTTATTAATGTGACAGAAACTAATTAAATGCATACTAAAATCATTAGAATTTTATGAATTTGACACTTTTATGAGTGCTTATAAATTCGCTAGCGAAAAAACATTAATTTTTTTAAGGTAATCTTTTGCACTTTTTAAAGAATCATCGACACTTTAATTAAAAATCTGTCGGGACGAAAGCTTAGCAGATGATTACTATACCTACTTTTTTAAAAATAAAGATAACATTAATAACAATTTCTCGTGTATCAAAAGGGAAAAAGAACAATTGCGTCGACTCGCGTGAAAAATTGCATTTTAGCAGTGTTAAATATAACTTGTGTTGACGCAAATCTTGGGAAGTTGAAACATAGCATGGGCATATTAAGCAACATTATAATAAAAATGTTCTCTCATAATATTTATCTCGCTGAAAATGAAGATGTTAAAAAAGAGTGCTTTTAGAAAAGAAAAACTACAGCACTAAAACAGTAATTTTAATTTTTAACACCGATTAAGATTTAAAGGGTTGTAAGTTTTCCATAAATTCCTAGTCTTTATGATATATTTCATTTATAAATTTCTCTAAAGTAAAATCAAACTATTTACTTTCCCTTGAGGTCGTCAGTGCTTCAGCAAAAATAAAATAGAATTAAAATTAAATGCAATATATTTTATTGAATTTGTATATTTAACGAGTGGAATGTATCTCACAACTTTTGTTTCCATATTAGTTTTTCAACTGATACTTTCCTAATTCAGGAGTTAAAATTTATTTAATGAAATAAATTCATGCTCACGTGATACACTTCAAGTGAGTGCACCAGTGTTTCTCAACCTTTCAGTATTAGCGACCCAATTTTCAATCATGATTTTCATCGCGCCCCGCTCTCTCTCATACAGTAACAATGTATATAATAATAATTTTATTTTTGGTATTTTGACGTTAAAGTTACACTACCATCTTAATTACCAATAATAAACAAATTTATTGATATTTGGCAAAACAAATCCGCTACATTGAAAAAACCAGAATCGATACCTCTCTATTGCGCTCTGTCCTACGTCCATGATATCGAACATTCTCGCGGTATCGTGAGAAAAAGAACTCGGAGTGTTTATTTCTAATAATAAACCTTCTTTCGAAAAACTTTGTTCTGCAAAACAGGTCCAAGGGAGTTACTAATATTTATTAAACTTGTTTTTCATTCAATATTGATAAGTTAATTAAATGCATTGGAATTCTTTTGTTGATGTAATCACTTGATGCTGTTGCTTTGAGCACGCAAAAAGGTGTATTGTCATCGTTTTTTTAAATCTTCTTTTTCTTATTTACAATTTTACATTTTAATTTATATTTTTATTAAATGCATTGTGCAATACTGATGCAATCCTATTTATAAATATATTATATCTTTGTGAATGTGTATTTTATTTTGTCAGAATGTATTTTGTTATACCTTTCTGTCAGTACATTAATCAATTTTCTGTTAATATTTTCTTTTCGAAATCTTCGCGCCCCCATTTATTGTCTTCACGCCAGAAGGTATCCTGTCGGGAAAAATGTTTGTCTGGGGTATTCAACCGTGGTTGATAAATAATAATCTGACGAAAATTTGAGACCACTTTCATTACACTCGTTCCCCCTGTCGGGGAGATCGTGGCCCGCGTCGGGTAAACTCTAGTGCCATTCCTGCCCCCTAGGGGGCGCATCCCACAGGTTGATAATCGCTGGAGAGCACAATTTTAAATATGGGATCCATTATACATCTTGCATTTACTGTATAGAGCATTACGCGATAGCATAGCGTAAAGAAGTATCTAGGTAGATGTCAAATGGCATTTACGGTGGCTTTGCATACATGATAACGTTTCGTGAATTGGTTCCGGTTCAGAATTTCTGAACATGTAGAGTATGCCATACTGAGGGTCGGTTCATCAAACAGGTAAAGAAGTCAATTATCAAGGGGCCCTGCAAATTTGAATCTCAGAGACATTTTAGCGTTATTTTCAGAGTAATTAAATTATAAATTTATTATACGTTATTTTCAATGTAATTTTAAATTTTAAATATTTTAACGGGTTATTCAGTGCACAAGTTCAATACGATTTCAGCTTTGTTATTGCTTGCTTTAGCTATCATGTCAGACCACTGGCAAAAACTCATGGCGAACCTCATTTGAGGAGTATATTGATACAGCAAAATTAAATATCATAATGTTATCTAGATTTTTGACAACTTATTTTTTAACAATATATGAAAATTGCTGAAAAAAGAAAATGACAATGAAAAAAATAAATAATTAAGAATTCTTGACTCGCCATGTGTAAATAACGTTATCTTTCATGTTTAAAGTTCCTAAGAAACCACATCTGATAAAAAATAGAATTCCATGCATCAAATCAGGGTTTTTTCACTTAAATGCCCTATTCTGTGTTTGCGCTCATTCAGCATTTTACTCCACATATTTACTTATGCGCACATTTAAGGTTGAGATAGAATTTTCTTTATCGGAAAACGCAATATCTTTTTCAGTTCAAATTCAATTCCAAGTAAAAAAGGCTTTATTATTTAAATTATACTCACTAGCTGATACACCCGGTGCTGCTCGGGATAAAAATACTTTCACGTCTAATATTTTTAATATAAAAAATACTTTTATATAAAATATTATAGTATATAAAATCATTTTCTCGTCTGAAAGGTTTTTTAATCGAAATGAGAAATGAATTGAACAAACGATTTTTAAAAAAACACTGAAAGGTAATTCTTTTCATAAGCTATTAATATTGTTTAGCCTTCAAATTTTGTCCTCAAAGGAGCTTCAACTACGTATGCGCAATGGAAACATAAATTTAATTAATGAAAAATTAACTATTTACCGAATTTTTACGAATCCTTCCTTACTCTTTATAGTATTTGTGCTTAAAATTTGAAGAAAATGTATTTAATAGTTTGGCTTTCTTTTAGTGTACAAAAAAAGTGGCGTTTTAGTTTTATTTATATAGATTTGGCTTAAAAAGGACATTAAAATTAAAAGGCAATGATGGTAAAAAAAGTTCTACATAATATAAAGAGACTTGAAAGAGTTAAGAAACCCTAAAATAAATTAAACTGATTTTTATATTAAGCTCCTTTTAAAAATAGCATTAATTTGTTTTTACCCAATTTCTGTCAATCAAAATAAATCGCCCTCACCCATTATTTCTTTTGCCTTTCTATGCTTTCCACTATTGGCAAGAATTTGCTACTCCAGTATACAGGCGTAGTAATAATCAGATCATTGGATAGATTTATCCCAGACTTCAGTAATTAGATCCAATAATAATACCACTCGAAACATTATCCTTAAACTCTTGCCCATGATGGAAAAAGAGTGTCCTGAAATACTTATTAAGAACTATAGCCCCTTAGAATGGTTTCCTATTCTTGGAAAGAAAGATATTCTTGGATTTTTTTTTATCTCAAACGAGGTAGTTCCAGCCTCTGAAAAGGGACCATTCTAAAAGAAAGAGTTGCAAAGATCAAGATCAATCACTTTTATCTTGGATGCAGCAGTTTCTTTTGAAAAGACAGATTTCTTTACCTTTATTTCAAACAGTTGCACGAAATTAACGCCTTTTCGAGTAACGGAATAGAGTGCTGTTCTAAAGCATTTTGCCAACCTTTAAATATGGCATTCACATCTATAATTTCGTCGGAGCCAGAATAACTAATAATAATTACTACTGGATAACTATTAAAGTAATTTTAGAGAATTTCCTATTAAAAATAGGTACAGAAACTTCAATATAACGTCTTCAACCTCTAAACATGTCTGAAATGCTAATGTGACAATTTAAATTGTTTTATATATATTTTAATGATGATACTATTAAAATGGGTATTAAAAGCAATTTATAATAACAATTTCGCCTTAACATATATACTACAATCATAAATATAAAGATTATAATTGAAAAAGCTTTTCAACAATCGTAAAACATTTATGATAATCATATTGAGGTAGTTGCGGATAATGATACATAGCTTTAAGTACTTTAACCTGTATACTGCGATCTTTAACTAAGGTCCGTAAATGCCATTTTTCAATACTTTTTATAAAAATATGATTACCATTTATTAATTTTTTAAAAAATGACATAATGATTTTGTGCAATACGATTTCTATAAAGAGTTTCTTAAAAATCAATTTTAGATTCAAATAATTTTCTCGGAATAACACTAAATAAAAATTGCACCATCCTTAATACGTGCGTTAGAACTAACAGTATGTCAGAATTACTATATAAATTATAAAAGTAGAATTAGCTGTAGAAAATGAAAATATGTTGCCGAATCTATTAATGATAATAAATAATAGATGTAAATATTCAAATATTTATTGTTCAGCCTCAAAAGTGGACAATAATGCCAATTTTATAACTGATTCAATAAAAATTTAAACTTATTCCATTCGAAATTTTTATTACTATTTGTGATATTTCAACATATGAAAGTATATATTATATATTACTATTGTTTAAGAATAACAACCAAACAAAACTTAAATATCAATATCAGAAATCATTCTATTTACACAAAAGTTGCAAAGAGAAATATGTAAGTGTAATTTTTATATAATAAATAATATCAAATATAGAAATTCCAAAGACAATAAAATTTGCAAAGCCCTAAAAATTAAATGGTATTAAAATGAAATAAAGCTACCTTATTTATGATCAAAAACAAAACCAAAATCCAAAATTCTTTAACCTACTATTTAATTTGGAGAATATTTGGATTTTATTTTTATTTTTGACTGCAGATACGGTAGCTTCAGCTCATTTTAATGCCATTCAATTTTTAGGGCTGTTGCAATTTTTATAGTGTTTGATATTGTATATTTATACTATGTACTATATTTGATATTATTTAATATATTAATATTTATATAATAATATTGGAGTCCCATGTACTATGTATGAGTACTCCAAATTATAAATGAAATTGCCTCCCAGATATTGAAATGATATCTTTAATAAGGGTAAAAAGAAATACCTAATAATTATATCCTGTGCAACGTATGCAGCTTTTTCTTTCTCTGAAAAATTCAAATCATTAAAACAGCTATTTTAAGAATAAACTACGATGAAATATATTAGCTTAAGCATAAACTGAAACTATATTTTGAATTTAAATTTATTTTATCAGCACTCTTTAAAAAGTAAACATATGCAAATTCATTTGAATACGGATTTTAGATTTTAGAAGCTTTTTGAAGTTAATAAGCTTTTTGAAGATAATAAGCTTTTAGAAGATAACTAAACTGATAGAAAAATAAATTACATTGCTATAAATCCATTTAAATTAATTGGACAGTTTCTTCGTAAAATTAAGTTACAGAAAAACAGAAAATCCGTCTTTGTGAAATGATTTTTGATATTATAAATTTAGATATCTTTACAATTTAGAAAAATAACAATTCAGTTTATAAGATTAATTTTAACGATACATTTTGGAAATAATGCATTATTTAATCAGAATTCATTTCAAAATTCTTAATAGAAACAAATTCATTCTGTTTATTGAAGCTCACGAGCATCATGAACTTGTTTTATTTATTAAGTATGGGAACTCCTATTGATCAGCAAAAGAATTTATTATAAGTTAATGATTCTACAGACTACTAAAGCTGTAGCTTCTTAATCTTGTTTAGAGAAAGAAACTAAATTATCTCTTAGTTTACAAATGAATAATAGTCAAATCTTCAAGAATAGAAAAATAATTATCTTCATTTTCACTACAATGGAAGCAAAGATATGCTGCATACCTCGACAGCCATTAACTTCTTTTGCTTTTTTTCTATATTCATCTTCAGTTCACGAGATTTTATACTGAGATGGACAACGAAATAATGAAACTCAGTCTAATGGTAATGTACGAGAACTTTTGACACCTGATCAAATTGAGAAGATTTGGCTCAAGACGACAAATATGACTGTAAAGGATGAAGATAAGCGCCTCTATTGGTACGTTCTAGTTTCGAATCATTGATTCTTCGATCCCTAACCTAAGAATCTGCTATCACCTCATATAGCCAACTACTAAAAAAATTTTTTTAAAAAGATAGAAAATGTTTTTAATAAAAGAAAAAAATTAATAAAAGAAATAAATAAATAAAAGCATGCTATTATTAGTGCATAAAATCATAGAAAAAACATTTTTGGTCAGAGCAAAAACCATAGAAGCGTGAGGTGCTCTTATAAATATTCTAAGAAAATCTGAATATTAATCACATTCATATATACAATTAAATCAAATATCAATATAATTATTCAAATTATTTTACTTTTAATTAAATATTAAGAAATGCTTTTCTTTAGATATTGTAGCTTAATTTCCTTATCGCATTGTTTTCAGCGCTTAATGCTTTAACTATTTTTACTTTGACCTACAGATTTTTCAAAAAGTATTATTTTTTACATTTGGAAAGAACATTTCTTTCTTTTTTTTATGTTTTTATTATGTTCTAAATTTTAAAAAAATTCTTTCTTTTTTATTATTTTCGACATTTTAAAAACTCTTTCTTTCTTTATTATTATTTTCTACTTGTTAATTATTTTTATATTCATTATTATAAAGAAAGAAAATCACTAGAAAATCACCCGTCATGGTATGGCGGGTGCAAATTAACTCTTCATTCGAGAGATTTCCCGTCAAATTTGACGTTTTCAAATAGTTATATATGCGATGAGAGAAATGCTTAACATTGATTGAAAACAAATAAAATAAACATATGTTTTATGACAGGAAATAATTTTTACGTATTATTTACATATTTCTTTATTCAAAAAAACCTCTTGGTAAACAACATTCAGTGTGAAGTATTTTTCGTTGTTTTACAATTTTCCTTGTAATTCAGATGTCTTTGTGTAAATTTTAACGTTTCCAAAAAATATTATCAAATTATATCATCACAATTGCACTAAATAATTAGATGCATCGTGGCGTTCAAACTATATCATGCGCATGATATACCACTGACGTAATTTACTACTTTCTATTGAAAAACGGAAATTAATTTGAAATATATGATTAATATAATTTAAAATTTCTCGGCAACTATTGATCATAGACAAATAAATTTTATATCAATGGATAGCAAATTTTATTTCACTATTTTAGAGCTATTAACGACAATTACTCTTTTAAATTTAAAATTACTAAAATTTAAGTTCTCTAACATCGAAATAATGCTGTTTAGCATCTAGCAGTGCTATAGCGCGAGTTTTATTGTTGGTGACGTCAGAGCGTTACCGAGAGATCTGGGTTATTATGTTAGTAATATTGTGAAATCTTGTAATCAGGCGTGTTTCTCAAATTCAGTACGAGATGGTTCCTTTTATATGATAATAGAATTGAAACTAAAATTAAGCGATTAATTAATGATTGAGTTCGGAAAACATTAAAATGATGTATTGTCGTCGGGAAAACTTAACTGCATAGAATTTCAAAACTGTAGTACACACCAGGAAGTGAGTGATAAATCAATTATAAAATCCCATCTTGGCAAACGAAATTAGTGAAAATAATTTGATGCATGTAAAAAATCGAAGAAAGTTTCTGTTTGTTCATTAAAAATGGAGACGTTTAAGCTAAATGAATCGAAATAATTTTGCCAAAACATTCCCTTAAACAGTTATATCACAATTATCATTATATAGTAAGACACAGCGTAAACATTCTCTTCTGTTTTGCTATCGCACTTTTTTCCTTCTAGGTTCCAACGCGATATCCTGGTTCTGAGTATGTAACTCTTTTTCACCAATGGCCATAAAGAGAATTATATAAAAAAACATTCAAAATCAATCGAGTCACTTATGAATATTGCTTATATGGAAACATAAATTCGATGACTATTAGTTGGAAAATACTGTAACGAAAACTAAAGCGAAATACCCAATAAAGAGTATAATTTTAATATTGAATAAGAAAATTTTAATATCGAAGAATAAATGAAATATACTTATCAATTCATTTTGAAATAGTTACATTAACAAGCATGGGATAATCATAGGATGAAAGTATGAAATATAAAAATGTAGCTCAGATTGAAACATTATATTAGCTTTTACGAATATGCGTAGTAAGGTCTTAGTTGAGCACACTTAATTTTAATATAAGTTGTAATTTCGTGTTTTCTTTTATAGTAAATTGATTTAAATTCTGTGTTTGTAGCATAATTAAAAGCAATCAGATCTATAAATTTTATTATGAACTTGACTTAAAAGATCAAAATATGAATATGATTCCAACTTTTTTTAGGGATAATAATGTATTTCCAAGTTTCACATGAACAATGTGCTTATATCAGCAAGAATAGAGTTTTATTTTCAATTTATTTTGATATAGTTACAAATCAAATTTTTGCACTAATATTTGATTTGAAACTGAATCCAAATCAAATAAAGTTTTCAGTTATTAAATACGAAATTAATTAAAACTTCCCTTTAAATATACTCGTAAAGCATTACTTTTATATATGTTTTCTAACAATTCACATCGCAATTTGTTCTACACAGATTCTTTTATATAAGTCTATTTCATTCAGAGAAATTAATTTTAATAATACATTTTTTTTCTTTCTGATTTTTCAATTGAAAAACTAAACTTTTCTTTCTGTGGAACTTGCAGCTGAATGCCTTTGTCTAATAATTTTGTGTTTGGGTTGCATCTTTTCCTATTAAATATTAAACTAGTTTAGAAATTGAAAAGAGTTTTCTTATTAAATGCTCCTGGCTAATTTTTATGATGAGATTCTCAAATGATTTGAAACTCTTAAGCATGTTCCCTATTCTCTTTCTTGTTGACTTCCTGAGATAATTAGATGCTGAGAGGTCTTTTAAACCGTTCAAGGCTGATGAATATTTAAGAAAATTTTTTTAAATGGTGTGAAAATTTATCGAAAGAAATTATGACTTTGTGATATAACGTTTTACATTTTGACAATGAGACTTCTAAATTATTTAAATTTTACAATTGGTAAGACAGAAAAGCTTAAAATACTTGTAAACCACAATTAAATTTCAAATAAAAGTTTAATTCTTCCAAAAAATTATCGATCCTTTTTTTTATTGTAATGCAGATGAAAGTAATTTAAATATTATTTTATTGTTCTACAAAAGAATTGGTTAGTGGTTTCTCAAATTCTTTCAACACTTACAACTCAAAAAGTGCTCCAGATAATCACAATGATTCTTCGAAAGTCATTCATAACTTAATAAAATATACATTAGATATAATAAATGAATAAATAGCGTGTATTGGAGTTATTAATCTGCATAAAATAAATGAATAAATAAAATAATCTCCAATAGCGCTATAGAACTGTATGACAAAACTAGTTTTTAATTGTGATATTAACTTATATAATTGAAACAAATATGTATTGTGTTTGCAATGGATATATTAACTTGCATAATGCGATTAAAGAAAACTAACCCAATAGTCTGAGTTTTAAAATTTATATGCACCGAATATCAAATTCTCTAATTTATATTCCTCTAAAAAATTTAATAAATCAATTTTTTTTGCTAAGAATTTCAAGGATATAATAAAAAGGAGATCTATGATACAAAAAATATGCTTTGAATACGAAAAATTGTGGTTTTTCATAATTTTATAAACGTTAGACGATTACAAATTTCATCCATATATATAATCTGATCTTAATATCGAAATTAATATACATGGGATTCTTTGAAAAAGCGCATCGAAATTTAAAATAAAATCAGGTATGCGCAGTCTTGAGTCAAATCTATAAGATGTGCATTAAGATTCAATAGGATATGAGTCGTCTTTTTGAAAGTGTCGTAAGCTCATTTATTTGTGCTTAATGGTATTTCAGGTTTGATATTCAATGAACTAAACAAAACCTTGGAAAAATAATAATGCATTATTTTCAAAATGAAGGATTCTTAAAGCTAAAAACTTGTTAATTCTTATATATGTATATGTGTGTGT
>BGPR01008914.1:15744-60697 GCA_013235015.1 Araneus ventricosus | reverse complement strand
TTAATGTAATAGTTATTATGTGTTTACATTTTTGGACTATCTTTAGTTATACTTCTCATTGGAGTTGTTATCAATAAAACTATTATTGTAACTCAGCAGAAAGCAGAAACTGTAGCAAAAATAAACATTTTAATAACAAAATAAAGCTGAAGTTACTATTTAGTAAAAAAATATGTATTTGAGCTATGTTAACCACTTATGTGATTGCAACATTATTTCACTTTATTACAGATTGCAATAATGTCATTTGATTCACTTTGATGTATTATTACAGGCGTTGTTAGATAGTCATCAAACAATATTTCGGCTCTAAAATCTGTGGCTAATTCACAATGCAATATTGTGCAATTATATAAACGAGGAAAAATTCAACATGCTGCATTGAAGAAGTATAAAAATAGAAATAATGATTCGTTACCTACATCATGCAGATGAATTTTGTCCTTCAGAGTTTAGAATAGAAATGATTCGCAAACAATTAACTGAGTTATTAATTATGGTAACTAGAAGATACTTTCAGTTATGCAAAAATATGTATGCTGGCGGCATTTGGTAAATCTGCGTTGTTTTATGTCGTCGTTTCCTTTTAAATTAAGAGGTTCTAGAAAGACTAGTTTAAAAGAATTCTGAAACACATCAACACGCAAGACCGCTGAATTTTATATTATTAGGAATTTTGTGTGTGTTTAGTTTAGCTTTTGTACATACAAATTCCAGTGTATTATAAAACTATTTTAAGCTGCTGTGAACTCTAATGTGTTGTTTAACAAGCTTAGTTACCGGTAATATTAAAAGTAATGTACACTATTTGAAGGCTGGTAGCATATCTAGTTTTGTATATCGGTTGTATTTCGTAGTTGTTATTTGAATCCCTCAGTAAAATATAAAGCCTCTGCAAAATATAATCCTTAATTTTTGCATTTTGAAGCAACAAAAAATGATAAGATTTTATAAAAGAGGTAGCATTTTGTCGAGTTTCATAGCATATAGTTTCCGATATATTCATATCGAACTTCCAAAGTTCATTGTATCGCAACAAGTTAATAAATCAGCAATCATGCGGCATTTAAAATTTGTGTTTCGGTTGAGAAGTTTTTTAATTGTCATGATTCCCATGATGCAATTCGTTTAGTTTTCGCTTGGGTAAGTCATTCCAAACATAGATAATTCGCTTTGAAATATCACATTCATTCAAGTTCATTGTATCACAACAAATTAATAAATCAGCAATCATGCGACACTTAAAATTTGTGTTTCGGGTTGATAAGTTTTTTTAATTATCATGATTCCCATGATGCAATTCGTTTAGTTTTCTCTTGGGTAAGTCATTTCAAATATAGATAATTCGCTTTGAAATATTATCACATCAAAACATTTTGAAAAATATTTTGATGCGATACTGGTTTGTGAATTTGGGTTGCGGGAAAGAATTTCCTTTTGTGAAAAAATACAGTGGAAAGAGTCGGTACAAACTTATAAGTAATCTTTCAGGGAAGGTAATAAAGAAAGCATGTCTGTTATTAAAGCTGGAAAAGATAAAACAGTTTTTTAAAAAATTCTTATGCTACCTATGAAAATTTTCAGTGAAAAAATGTTTGGTATTTTTTACATACTTTTATTCAACTTGACTTGTTTCATGTTTGTACAGATGGAATTTTGTCACTCGCTTTTTCATTCGCTTCCTGATATGCTAGAATTTTGAAATTTTGTACACTGGAGTGTTCTCGATTACAATACGATAATTAGCTAGAATTTTTATATATACGCTGTTTTAATATTTTTAAGAAGCTAATTATCAGTTAATCGATTAATTTGATTAAATTTTGATTCTATATTAGTGGCGCAACCCGATAGTGAATTTCAGAACGAATCTATTTTAAAATTTCATAATATTTGTCGTAATGAATGATCAATTAAGGAATAAAAAGCAGAATACAATTAAAATAAAAAAATCTACTTATTAGTGCACTAATAAAAACGTCTTTTTGAAAACTGTTTCTATTAATTTTTTTGTTTCATATTCTCTTTTCCCGTCACTGACAATATTATTATACTGTGAAGAAATATTTAAAGGAAATTTCTTGCTTTCACTTATTATCTGCTGTTCTATAACTGGACTAAAAGTGGTAAACGATGTAAATGCCGAAAACGCCCAAACCCCTGTTTTCATATTGTATCTGACCAGGAATGGCGCTAGAGTTTGCCTGACGGGGGGGGGGGGGGGCCTTTTCCCCTTTGGGGGGCGCAACCTACTGTACGGGGGATCGAGTGTAATGAAATTGGTCTCTAATTTTCGCCAGATTATTATTTATCAATTACAATTGAAAACCCATACAAATATTTTCTCCGATGGGGGCACTGCATCCCCGAGGGGGGGGGCGGGCCCCCCCGGCCCCCCCTCTGGCGCCACCCCTGTATCTGACTACGTTTAAAAGACAGTTTTAGGCCGAAATTCACAATTTTTTTATGGTTTTACTTTCTAAATCTGGGTTTATTTCTACGATAAATAGAAATGGAGAAATAGAATGGAAGCCGACAGACCTTATTAGCCTCAAAAGGTCCATCACTGACTCATTTGCAAGCATCAAAAGAAAAACTCTTGAACTTGTAACTGACAACTTTGTGACTAGGTTGCGCTATTGTATTGCCTCTGACAGTTCTCACTTTGAAAACATTCTACATTAAAATCCTTTTCAACGTTCATTTCAATAAAAAAATGTTTGTAGTGCTATCTGCAACTACTCAAGAGTTATTTAAGTTAAAAGTTGTAGGTTAATAAAAAGTCTCCCTGTACTATTATGGTGTCGCACTAGTTTCGTCTCAAAGATATTTGAACCAATGTACGAAAGTTGCATCTAAATAGAGATTTAAAAATTTCTCGGGTTAACAAGCAGTTAATGGCTGGAAAAGAACTAATTAATTAATTGGTCATTAAATTTATAACGTATTCGTTTGATAGAGTAGAAAAGAAATACAAGAGGAGAAAAATTTCCTTAAAAAAGATGTTTTCTTTCCATTAAAATGCTGGAGCGATAAAATTAGCGTAATGTCTTAATCAATTAATTAAAACTGAGCCTATAAAATTGTAGCATGGTGAAGCCTGTTCCGGTTATACCGAATTATTGGATATAAAAACATAAATCATCCAAGAAAAAATAACTTTTATAAATAAATCTTAATTCATTACTAGTTCAAGACCAGCTAAAGCCAACGAGTTGAGAGCAGTCATTGAAAAAAGAATACATCGTAAGGCCAAATGACTTGCTAATATGGATGGGAAAACCAAACCGGGTTTGTTAGTTTGTTTCGGTAAACTGGTTTCTTCTGCCTCGGTTTAAAACGGTTTTTATTAAATCCAAAAATCGGTGGAAAAAACCGGGTCGGAAGATAGGCTCGATTTTAGGTTCGACTAGACTAAAATTTACCAAGTCATAAAGCTTTGAATTTCATCATCTTAGGCCGATCACCGACAACCGCTTCCTCGGGGTGTCTGTTGGTTGGCTGATTACTGAAAGAGTCTTAATGAACAGATAAATATTGGCCAATGGATTGATTTCCTTCAAAAACTATAATAATTTTTGTCTGCAAAAGGCGTCTGTTTTTTGTAGCCAAAAATACTTATCTTTAGTCGGAAGCTCTGTGGCTTCCGAAAGATTAGTATCTGCGTTGAAAGTTGTTGGTTCCGATAAGAGGTGTCGACTCGCGGATCAACTCATTCCTGAAAGAGTCTTTATAAGCAGATTAGATGCTAAATATTGGCCAATGAATGAATTTCTTGTGAAAACAATGTTAATAAAATTTTTTGTCTATAATAATTATTGCAGTAATTACTCATTTATTATTACATATTGTATTAATTACTTATTTATAATCATTACTTGTTACATTAATTATTATATTAATACTTACTTATTGTATATTATTATTAATAAAAAATTCTATCCACAAACATTGCTTTAAAAAAAAACCGAAAACCGGTTTTTTTCGAAAACCGATTATTTTGAGCGGGTTAAATCGGAGGTGAAAACACCCGGTTTAACCGAAAACCGGGTTTCTTTTGGAAAAACCGCCTTCCCTACTTGCTAAACACCGTTTTTAATTCCACCGCTCGGATTAACGCTTTGTAGGTAATACGATGCACAATCATACACATGTGTGTAAGGATTGATTTAGATGTTTAGGAAACTGAAAAAAATAATTAATAATTTGTTTCAATTCCTAAAAATCTGTGTGTTTTTGCTATTATATGGTTTTTATAATGAGCGCTAGCCAACCAGAATATGTATAAAAGATGCATCATTCAGAATGTCGAGTTCGACGGGTTAACAATTCGAATACTTCCGATGTCCAACAAAATTCTAGATTTGTAGTTATTAATTTGAGTTTATGTAATAGTTATTCAAAGTGTGCGCGCATTTTTCTGGGATACGTTGTGTTAGTTAATATTTGATTTCAGTGTTGAACTTTCTCAGAAGCTCGTTTTATTTTCAATTTCAGAGATTAGTACTTAAAGAAGGATCTCAGACATATAAATACTGGAAGGATGTTCCTGTGCCTATTTATATTCACTTCTATTTTTTCAACATAACAAATCCTGAAGAGATTTGGGATTTAACAAACAAACCAGTTTTAGAAGAGCTTGGGCCTTACACATTTAGGTAAGATAGTTTTGATTATTTTCTTCTCATAAATGGAGCGAAATGTTAAAAATAAGACTAATGTCTTTGTTATTTAACAGTTTTCACAGTTTTATTATTAATTCTGTAATTTGAAAGAAAAAAAATTCTAAAAATCAAGATTCTGATTTATCTGATGATCTCTGATTAAGCATGATTGCAAGATCTCTTTACCCATGACCGAGACAACGAAACATTTAACCCTTTGACGGCTTATCCCGAGATTTCCCGCGGGTGGGAAGCAAGTCTATTTTCTGCTGCATCCCGCGAATTTCGCAAGATATTGCATTTACTTAGTACTATTACATGCACTTAGTACTATTTCATTTACTTAGTATCATACTAGTAAAGTTTTGCACAAAATAGCGCCTCTGAATAGCGATTTAACGCTTTCAAGTTCACTATATGTTTCGTTTTGAAAATTACTAAATTTATTTCTAAACTGAATATTAGGACATGTAGCTGATCATAAATATGTAAAAGAAAACAATTGGCATTTTTTTATTTTCAAGAAATTTTGTGGTTTCGCAAAGAAAACCAATGAACAGGTAAGGCTATTTTTCCTTCCAATAAATTATCATCGAAAATGTAACTTAATGTATATATTTAATTTATAAGTAGGTATACGTAGATATTCAGGTGATATTCAACCTTCATAAGATTCAATATTACTTTGCGAAGATTCAATTTTAAAAAAATATCAATTTCTGCAAGAACCCTCATCATTTTGTTCTCTCTTGGAGATCAAAGCATTTTATTGGCAATTGCAATGCCAATATCTTCTGGATACTAACGGAGTGAACTGTGAATTTTTTTATATAAGTTGGCCTAATATCTTGGTTCTACGTTTTGAAAAGATATCGCATGTTTCGCCCATGCGAAGTAAAAAAATGCTCAAAAATGTCAAAGGGTTAAAAAAAATCGGCAGTCAGAGGGTTAACGATTTAAATTTAAAACTCGAAGGAAAGATCAAGATCGAGTATGAGCACATGTGACTAGTCAAAAAAAATTCATTTGTCAGCTAGTTCTCGAGAAAAGACAGTTGAAAAGATGGATTCAACACACTTTCAAACATCAGAGAAGAAAATCAGTTTAAGCGAGTCTGCATTATTTCGAAAGTTAAAAAATTTGAAATTCTTAGGAGCTGAATTTAGCAAGGTTTGAGATTCCGGATCAATGCAAGGTAAGTTTTTGCATTTTCTGCTTATAATTAAAGTGGTACTTAATCGTTCACAAATGGAGGTAATCGTATTTGGATGATTTCAGTCTAAGGAGTTAAACTAGCGAAATTAAATGCCTGGATTTTACAAATAGTTACCAACCTATTTGAAAGCACTCGATATTCTGCATATTAAATTTTATGTTTGGAAGTAATTATCAGTGAATCTCACAAATGAACTCTCTAGTTTAGTAGCAAAGGGGAAATAAAACGTTTATGAGAAGGAATCCACGTGGCGGTTTTCCGACCACAGGTGTTCTAGAGGCGTCTCGCCCGTACCCCAAGATCCCAGGGGTTCCTGAAATCAATTCGACGCCATCACGCAGAGTTAAGGCGACGGCAGGTTACGACTTGGTTAGGGGTCTCAAACACATTTCGCGACGTCTGGCCTCGAGTTGTCAAAATCCGCCACTGAGATCGCTGACGTTTGTATTGTTTCGGGTATGAAAAGTAATTACTGCCCACAAAAGTTTCCTCTAGAGAGGAACAGTGGTAAATATATTTAAAAGAAAAATGCACCGTTGCACTTTTTCCATTTTTCTATGAAATAAATCGACTTTTCTAGAAAAGTTTTTCTCCCTGCTTAAACTTTACCTAGTTATCTTCTGGGTTTGACTTGCCTGGTCTTTAAGATGACCTGGTCCTAACAAAAATACGTCGCTTACTGATGAGACTAGTTTAATATTCGAGACATTTAAAAGAAATTCTGAAAAAGTTTTTAACATTCCTAGCATGGGAGAATAATAATTAACCTAATTTTGATTTGAAAGGTAGAATTAGCTTCAGGTTAAACGAAACTTGCATAACTTATTGCATATTGACTGCATTATGCAATAGACTCAGGAAAGTCTATTCTATTCTATTCATAGTAGCATTTGTTTCTCAGAATAAATACATTATCACTCTAACTATTCTATCACAGGTTTTCAATAGTTTCTATAATTTCGTGATGTGTACAAACGTAAAATAAACTATTTTTAACCATAATATTAATTTTAGATTAAACGCATCTAAAAATAAACTCAAGATCGTTCCATTCTATACATAGCAGCAATTGTTTCCCATAATAAATATTTTATCTTTCAAAACATTTCATCCATGGTTTCTAATAATGTTTTAAATTTCTAATAAAAGGACCAGATACTTGAAAGTTAGAAAATCTCATTTTATTTTGATTGTAAAATTAACTTTAAATAAAAAACTTGCTAGCGTCTTAAAATAAACTCAAGGGCATGCCATTCTATTCAATGCCGCTGCTGTTTCCCCAAATAAATTTCTTTTCTTATTAAACATTCCATCAGAGTTTTAATTTTTTTTTAAGTCCCTGGTGAGATATACTATGAGAATATATAAACGCATTTTATTCTTTAAAAATTCGCCTATTAATATAATTTTTGATACCATGCACGTTTTCTGATTTAAAGAATTTTATCGGTACATCTTCACGCGACATTTTCCAATAAATTGCAGTCACTTTCGCACTATTTTGGGAATACTAAGAAGTGGTCATTAAGACTAAAATATCTTGTGCATTAGTTATGTAAATGGTAACGTCTTCATTTCATAAACCTGTTTAAAAAATTCTGGCACTGAATAAGATAAATCTGGTCTTGGTGTCATTTAAAAAGGTCACAAATTAAACAAGCAAGTCTTTCAAATACTCGCTGGGTTTAAATGCGCCGCTCTATGGATTTTGAGGCCCGGGCTCAAATGTGGAATGGGATGCACAGTAGGGTGGGTCGTTTTAATTTTTTTCTCCTTTTTTAAGAGGCACAGCGATAAAAAGGTGCTAAATGCTTTCAAATTAATACATGTAAAATATTATTACATTCTGATAAGTCTGCTTCTGGATTGACGGTAAAGTTTCGAGTTTTTTCGTTTTTTTTTTAGATAATTCCAATCAGGGTTTCAACCAATAAACGTTACTTTCTTCGTACATGGAAGATAATGCGACATGATTGGAAGTTTGAGGGGTTGTCAAGTGAAAGAAGGGTCGAGCAAACGCCATATACATGAGGTGTTGTATTGCACTCATTCGCTCAATTTTTATCATGAATCGTACTCGTTCAGAATGGAAATGTGCGTCGTTTGGTGATTCAAGTGATGTCAAAGTACGTTACCAACCTACAAATATGTTATGATGTCCTATGTGTTAAACGGCATAAAATAAAACATAAGGAAATTGATAAAGGACCCACGTTTATGAAATAGAGGACATTATCTTGGAAAAATTAAAGAAATATGGTAAAGAGCATTCATTCCTATTGTGCAACATAAAGGATTGAATGTGATGTTGAAGATGTATCATCTGAAATGCAAAAATCTTTTGAAATCTCGCCCTAAAATACCGAAGAAAAGATTAGAAAAGTTTCTCTGTGCCAGTAAGTAGCTGAGTGCTTTTGTTCCAGACACAAAAAAGGACATGTCGGAAATAAAAGCTTACTATTCGACCAACGAACCACTAGAAGAATGGTGATCGGAACCATAGATATGTTTACAACGAATAAAATAACGAATACTTTGAAACGGAAAACGGGATAAGTAAAAAATTACAGCTTCAGCCATATAAAGGAAGCACAGGGAAACTTAATGTGTCGACTTCATCTGTATCTAGTCATCAGGACAGTGATGATGTATTCCTGCCACAATCATAAGCCTCAACGTCGGTGTCTCCTGTTGATTAGCCTACTGCTACAAACAGTAAGGCAGATTACAATTTACTTTCAAGAATGTGTGATAGATACGGAATTAACAGATAGGGCTCGGGCAGCTATTACTTCAGCAGTTATTCACACTTCTACTTCGGAAATTATTGATAAAAATAAGTTCGCAGGAAACGCAAGATAACACGAAAATTGGCCGCGGAAGAAGACGAAGTCGTACAGATGCCTGCTTTATACTTCGACAGAAGGAA
This sequence comes from Araneus ventricosus, assembly GCA_013235015.1. Taxonomy (NCBI): domain Eukaryota; kingdom Metazoa; phylum Arthropoda; class Arachnida; order Araneae; family Araneidae; genus Araneus; species Araneus ventricosus. The sequence goes on along the minus strand of BGPR01008914.1, from coordinate 51,888 downwards.
ATATAAAACTTTAATTATATCAATGAAAGACGGGAAAAAGTATCGACGCAACATTCTTGAAGAGCATATTTCATTGATAAATTAACCAGAGTCGAAACTCTAGGTTATATTGCACCATTTTTTGGCGTGTCCAAATAGAACAATCAATCACTGATTTCTTCCTGGAATCAAAGGTGTCTATGAATACTTCGGTGGTATTTGGGTGTAATGGAATTAACTTGAACGTTCGTAAATTTGGAGATTTCATACGTCTGCTTGAAAAAAAGTTTCGTAAACCATTACAGTGGATTTATCTATCTATTGCACATGAACGAATTTGAAAGAATCGGCAAAGATCTAGAAAAGTGTGGGAAAAAGCCTGTTGCTCGGTTTCATTGGAATTCAACACGGTTACCCGAGTTTTCTGTTATTTGAAAGTAATCTTTATTTTTTGACATTTTACTATATTTTAAAAATATTTTAATATATATCTGCAAAAAAGTTTCAATACTTTTCTACCTATTTTTCGATAACTAAAAAAAAAAAAAGAAAAGTATTTTTTTTTTTTTTTTAAGTTTTTAACTTCCCATTTATATTAATCCTGATGTTTTTAAGATAATTTAAAAGAAATTTACTGAAATCTACCCTTCAAATCAAGTTGGACGTTAAGAGGCTAAACTTAACATTTCGCGAATCAGTCTATACTTTTAAAAGGCTGCGTGTGTATGTTGTCCAGACGAATCCTTCGCACTGACAGCCATGAAATTTGGCGCCAAGGTAGTCGTAAAGGTGACTCAATGCACCTCGAAGCTGGAATTTTAAAATTCAATCTAGAAAATGATTTATTTAGTGTTTTGTGTCATTTTTAGCGCGTTTATGTCTGTAGTATCTTTTCTAATGTTCGTTGAAAAACAATCAATTCACCATCGGATAGAACAAACAATTTTCGTTCTAATGAAGTTTGTTTTGAGCTTCAAACATAATTTACTGAATTTTGAGAAATTTTTAAAAAATAGTTAGTTTTGCCATCGAAATTTTGTTTTTAAATTTGCTGCATCCAGCGTTCTAATAATACAATTATTTTCAATTGTTTTTTTTAGCTTATAACTGCAACAGTTCTGTCGGATTTAAAACAAGAATGGTTAAAATATATTTTCCCTTTTTTTTTTTAAATTTCTTCCTGGTCAGTTGAAAGATATTTTTCCTCTAGTGAGTTTCTTCCCGTGACACTTCTCCTGAACGTTTCTGGCAATTTTGATTGGCTGACGGCGCAGAGCGCTGGATACGTCATAACCTTCAACTGAATGACTTCGATTATTGTTTTCGGCAGTATCTTAACGTGTTTACTGTTTATGTCTCGCATATTTTACTTGCTGTATAAAAATCATTTTCACGTTGCAATTTTTTAATATTGTTTCGGATTAATGTACTTTGTATTGTTTTTCAACAGTTGAAATATCATTATCGCGAAGAAAAATAAGCGGGAAAATCAATGTTTCTTTTGTTTTGTTTTCAGAACTTTTTCATGTCATTGTGAACTTTTTTTTTCATTTTGTTGAATTCTTGATTCCACAGGCAACGCCGTGCGCGTACTGCTAGTATACTATATACAAGACATTCTATAGTAGTAAAAATTGTATGCATTAAAAAACTGCTATGTGCAGCTATTGACCCGTGTGAAAAAAAGTATTTCTAAAAGGAAAAGCTGCTTATTTTATTCTCATAAATTTTGTCACTTATCAAATGCGCATCTCGGAGCGATTTTATTTTTTTAAAATTCAGTTAATTAAAAATTAAGCAAAATTTTGACGTTTTTCGGCGATAGCTTTCGAAAATATTGAATAAATATAACTTTTACACCACTTTAAAATTCAAAAAATATCTTTTCAATGACACCAATTTAGTTGTCATTCAATTTTCCTTATTTTAACAATTTTTTTATTACATTATTTGCAACAATACTTTTGCTACAGTGAAATTCAACCCGTTTTCATTGTTCATACAAATATTTAATTGCGTGTGTCCTCTTCTAATGCTGAAGGCTGAGACATGAAGATTCTGCTTATTTATTCATACTTTTTGGGTAATACGGTAAGGAATTTTCTTTCCTTTTTATTTCATTTTGTTCTGGAATTTGCAATCAAATTTCTCTACTGTATTAAGTATATTAGGAAATATAACTAGTAAGGGGAATGATTATGATTGCTGTTCTTTAATTCCTTTTGTTAGCATGTTTTAATGCAACTAATATGTTGCTGGACTTGTTTGCGCACAATATTTATGTTGGAATCGACTCTTATTTTGTATGAGGAATAAGGAACTAAGTCAGCGCTGACAACTTGCAATTGAATGTTAGATGGCGCAGACAGTTACGCTATGTGACTCGACTCCGTTAGGGACATTCATTGTAAACAATGAACAGAACAGGTTACTAAAATAACACTGTCCATCACAATTTAAAGTTTAAAAATACTTTGTTAAGGGAACCATGAGCATCAAATTATGCATAAGGGATTCAATTGAAACTAAACACAATCTATATTCCCGGCCAACATGCTGGCTGACACAAAGGCGGGTAGTAAAAATTAAGGCAAGGTTTGTTGATTTAAAGTTTTAAACAATATAACTGTTTTATTATTGTATAGTAAGCTTTGTATCTATTGGTATAGAGCAGAACCTCGGGAATCCGAGCTAATTGGGGCTGACCACTGTTCGGATTCTGGAAAATTCGGTAAAATGTCTTGATATATCAAATGCAGTAGAGTATTGACTTTGGGTACTTGGTGTGAGTATAGAAAGAAGTGGCTGCGATTCGCATTTTTAAGCAGGTTTTAGTTCCTAAAGAAGATAACCAATTTTGTTTCTGGTAATTAAAGTGCTGTATTCATTCTTAAATACCAATTCAAATGTTTCTTTCAAAATAGGAATGAACATTAGCTTTGTTTCTTATTCCTAATTGTTATTTTCCTACATTTTTTTTAATAAAAATTTCTCGGAAAATTTTAAAAAGATGTTCGGTTTATCTGAAGGTTCGGATTCCCGAGGTTCTACTGTATTTTAAACATCCTCAAAGTTAGTGATCTGAATTAAAACTTAATACATGAAAGAGAAAAACATGCGATTCAATACATGTATTTCAAGGCCTTGCATCACAAATCTACATCACTAGCAATGCCCACCGTTTATCTCTAAACGAATGGTCGGATTATACAGATTTTTTTACTTCATTTCAGCCTCATAAATGTAAATATGTCATTAAAATCATGAAATATTAATAAGCTCAAAAGCTGACCAGTGAATATTTTATCTCTCTTTGGTGACTTCCATAGATGGTAATTTCAAGAAAAGAAAGATTTTAAGTTCTCATACCATAAATATATACAGTGGGTAAAATACATATTTCCCTTACGGAAGTCAATGTTACGAATAAATTAGCATAATTTCTAATATTTTCTTCATGCCTTCAGAAAATACTGAAATATGCTTAATTTGAGTCTTTAAAATGAGTTTATAATAAATGTCCTAAGTAATTGAAATACTTAGGAGATATTACGAAATATCAAGCAAAAAAAAGTTTCCGTACGCAATATGAAAATTATTCCTGAAGTCCTATAAGTAACCCACAGTAAATTTTCGAAACTGGAGCGTACCTATGTGTCATGAAGGGATGTCAGCAACAGTTGTTTAATTCTAGCTTGCACCTAATCGTATTAAAAAGGATGTTCCTAAAACTATTCTTCAGTTGATGGTTCAGTTGAAAAATGGATTATCTATGAAAAAAATGGCGAAATCGTTAATTGACTTCTGCAGTATAATATATTATTGAAATATACTGTGAGCTTCAAACATTTGAGGATAGATGTCGATCCCAAAGACCTCCGAAGTCAAACCACTTGCATCAAAGAAATATCATGGGTAAGGTTCAAGGTAAGATGCCCCTCAAATCGCAGCTGACCTAAAGGTTGGTTATAACATTGAAGTGACACCTCAAATGGTGAGAAATGTCATTACAAAAGCAGGTTACAATGGATGTGCTACACTTAAGAAACCTTGTATAAATCTCTGTAACGTATAAAACTCCTCGAGTTCGCAAAGAAGCATCTAAGTAGCCCTTATTTTTCTAGGAATCGGTCCTTTTAAAAGTTGAATCAAAATTTAATATCCAAGGGCAATGGTCGAGTTATGGTCTGGATGAAACTAAATTAACAGATGCTAACTAAGAATTTATGTGGGACTCTAAAACACGGTGGCGGAGACGTTATGGTGTGGGTGTGTACGAGTGTTGCTGGTGTCCGCAATATATGTTTTATAGAATATATATGGATAGGTACATGTATCATAACATTCTAAAGTAAAATGTCTTAACTAATACAGAAAAATTGTCCTTTGGAACTACATTTACTTTCCATCAAGACAAATATCCTAAACACATCTCCAAGATTTTTCAAGAATGGTGCCTCTATCATGTTAAACAGCAACTTTATGATCCACTCCTATCTCCTGACTTAATCCCCATAGAACATTTATGGGAAGAAATCAGTCGTGAGCTAAAAAAATATGACATTTAGAACATGGTCTGACTACAAAGTGATATTCGGGGCATTTAAAGCAACATTTCCCCGAAACAACAAACAAAATACTCGCAAGATTCATTCCCCAACTTTTGGGAGTAGAAATAAAGGTTAAAGGAGGGCGTCCGACTATTAAATACAACTTGGTTAACATAAAAAATATTTTTTCATAAACTATATAAATACCGTACGGAAACTTTTTTTTGCTCCTCATTAGTGGCATTTATTGTTTCTTTAAATTTATTTTTTAATTATCTCAATATTTTTTATAATACTCATAAATAATATATACATATGTGTTGAACCAATTTGTTAATTTTCGTTTTCTTCACAGAAGATTTTGTGTGACAAATTAAGCTTTTATTTCTGGATATAGCTGCGTGCGGAAACTTGTTTACGCATTGTATATATTATTTCAAGGTCTCATTAACATAAGAATGTGAAACTTTATCAATGAATACCTAATAAGCTTTTAAGTACTTACGACAGAAACCATAAAGAAAGCATGATGCAAATAGTTCTTTCTCGTATACCAAATAAAGTACCTGAGGATAATACAAACACTCTTATTTCAAACTAAAATTGTGATGTTTGTGATAAAGCTGAAAAAAGTTAAGCCAACCAGTAAAATTTTTAATTTGTGGTGACTTAAAACAGATGGAATTCCAAATAAGAATAAGATAATAATAAATATATATGTATACTATTTCGAGATTTCATTTATATAAGAATTTGAAACCTTATCCAATGAATATCTAAAAAGCATCGAGTACTTACGATGCAAATCGTAAAGCATAATGCAAATAGTTAAAATTTCAAGGCTCACTCTGCTGGTATATCATTTTTACTTTCTCGTACACGAAATAAGGATAATACGGCCACTCTCATTTCAAATTAACATTGTAATTTTAGTGATAAAAATGAAGCCGGCAAATTAGAATTGTAATCTCTGCTTAGTGACTTTCACGGATGGTAATTCCACATAAGAATATTTTAAGTTCTTGGGAGATAAATATGTACATAATATTTCAAGGTTTCGTTTAAATAAAAATTTGAAATCTTATCAATGAAGATCTAAGAGGCATTCAAGTATCTAGGACAGAAGCCATAAAGATAGTGTAATATAAATAGTTAAAACGTCAAGGACACTTGTCTTGCACCTCACTCTCCTGGTACATAGTTTTTATTTTCTCGTATACGAAATAAGGTACCCGATGGTTATACGGACACTCTTATCGCAAACTAAAACTTTGATGGTCGTGATAAAGTTGGAAATATGTGACTGTTAGTATTATCTATCCGCTTCACATTTTTAAAAGAATTTTTGTTTTATTTTTTGATTTTCACATTCGAATTTAAAATTTTGCAAAACATCTTTCATTTTAAGTAATCTGGCCAGTGAAGGTAATTTTGCCACTTTTCTATTTTTCTCAATAAATCCATTTCTATTGAATTTTACTTCACTTAAGCAAACAAAGGCAATGATAAATAGTCACAACTTCATCATTTTCATGAAAAAACAATTATTTATTTCTATTTGAAATAAATAGAATGTAAATAAAAATATTTTTAAAAAATTAATAACATCCCAAAATGTTGACAAAACTTCAAACGGTCAAAAAGTTTAAAACCATCGCCTGAATTCTCAATAAATGTGCATAAAAGTGTTTTAGCTCTCAACTTTGGAATATGCGAACTCTTGAATTTTGACAAATTGGTCACACTCTTACAAATGGCCATGCTCCCTTTAGGCGTCATTTTGCAAACTGATCCGGATAGAACATTGCTCTTCCACTCAGAATTCGTCCTTTAATAAAATAAATTTTAAAAAATAAGGTATAAGCTTTTATTCGTGCGAAAAAATGAACGCAAAAGTTGAAAATAATTTTTCTGATTACAATAAAATACATGGTTCGAATAAAAGCGTGGACGCCTTTACCTTCTAGGAACATTCAATTTGTTTAAGAAAATATTCACAAAATATAAGGTTCTATATAAGGCGCCCACGCTTTTATTCGAACCAGGCATTTTATTATAATCAGAAAAATTATTTTCAACTTTTGCGTTCATTTTTTCGCATGAATAAAAGCTTATACCTTAATTTTTTTATTTTCTACTTTTTAGTGACGGCTGACACGAATACACACGACATGTTAGGCATAGTAAACCAAATGCAATTATTGAATTCTTCTTCCGGGTGAAGAACCCAGAACCCTTCCAAAAACCCTTTCAGCTAATAGGGTAATTCCGGGAGATATGCCGCATATTTTTTTGAAGTTGTGTACAAAATCCCATGGTGCACATAAAATAAAATAAATCATGCTGTGTTATTTAATGTTAAATAAACAACATGTGTTCTGCGACAAAAAAAGTGTAAAAAAAATAATTAATATTTTTGAACAATTTTTTTCTAAAACATTACACTGCGGCGCGTCACCCGTACATTCAGGGCGAGACGCCGCACTTGTGCGGGAGTTATGCCGCGCCTGGCATGATAGAACGGAATGAAATAATAAATAAATATTCAAACAAATATTCATATCTGGACTATAATTACCTATGTAATAACAAAAACAAACTAAATGAGTACAATGAAATGTACTACTAGGTTCAAATCAATATTAGTCTGCCTACTTAGTTCACTATTAAAATTATCTACTTATTTTTTAAAGATTGAATTTTAATTGTTATTTCAGCAACAACGTAACATCAGTGTATTAGAGAGGGAAAAGAAAAAAGTAAAATAGTGTTTACATTGTTTTATTTGTCAATAGACCTGTTTTCTCGACCGCAATCTACACAAAAAGTGTCGAAAATAGTAGTCTTCATGTAACCACATTTGACACATGATGCAACGAAGCCAATCGCACTTCCTCTTTGTTTTGTAATAGTTTTCTGAACATTCCTTGCAAAGAACGTCTGCGTCACATGGGTGATCCAACTGTTCATTGTTATCCTCTTGATTTTCATTTTTCTTCGTCTTCTCACTTTTTATTTTCCCTTTTTCTCCTTTGTTGTAGTAAACTTGATACTGTTTGAACATCCATCAATGTCAGATGAACTGTCATGGGATCCTCCACCTAATTCAAAATTAAATTTTCTCTTGGTAGTTTTGTCATCTTTTTTGTTAATTTTCTTACATTTTTGGAATCCCTCTCTCTCTGTAGGAAATGTCACCCTGTTTGATTCTTTTAATCGCCTCTATTAACCTTTCCGGATCCCATTGTCCTCGAGGCCTTGCATCTTCTTTTGTTTTATAAAATGTGGGCATTTCTAATAAAATCTGTAAACAAATTTAAAATTTATCCGGTTTTTAAAAACAATATTTCATTTAAAGCCAAAACGTTAAAATGCAAAATTATTACAATTACAATTAATGACTAATAACATGCCCAACTTGGTTAGTCTGTGCAAAAAGAAAAGAAGAATATTCAGAAAACTTAATCAAATCCAGCAAATATACTTCAGTAACATAAAATTCAGTAACATAATAAAATAAGACACGGATAGATAAATTTCAATTTTATTAATTGCGGCATCCCGTACAAAAGAAACTGCGGCGTGTATACCGGATCGCAGTGCGGCATGTATCCCATTTTGTACGGAACAGACGCCGCACATCATAGCTCCCTGTCCTCGCAAAGGAAAATGGCTTAACCATACACACAATACTCTATACAGACGCTACACTTAGTTTTGACTTCGAAATCATGCATGGATTTAGTAATTAGCGCATAAAAAGCATTTAAGCGTAAGGTGTTTAAAAGTTTGGATAGTGAAATCATGAGCTTACCTCAAAATAACGATTGTACAGCTAAAAGTAATAATCGAATTGGGATTCACGCTATTAACTGGTTAAAGAAATCTCATTGCGCACCTATACTGCTAGTCTGACTGTCATCTATCGATAATTACAAAAAATACAAGGTGTGCGGCATCTATCCCGGATGCGGCGGCGACTCTCCAGGAGTTATTATATCTCCCAGCATGTTGTTTAATTCTTTTACTGTATCGGAAAATACTTGCCTTAATCACGGGTGATGTCATTGGATATCCGACGACAGCAAATCGGAAAAATTCTTGGAATCGAAAAACTTGTACGTTTAAGATATTTGCTGCATCGGTGAGATTTGACAGTTGTGTTTAAAGCCAGGTAGGTAAAGTAGCCCTTGGGACGTCATATTTATGGCTGGCAATGAAAGAGTTGAGTTTACTCTCTCTAATTTCAGTTATAGCCAAAATCATATTCTCCTGACGTCAGTCCCCTCTAACCTATTATAGGTATTTTATTCTTATGTTCCTTTTACAATTTTGGCAAGATTTTTCTAAGTGTTTTTCTAAATTTTTCTTCAAAAGTTATTGTTATCGCGTCTTATTTTCTACATCAAATTATTATTAATTCAAACTTTACTATTGCTTTGACTTGTATGCTACTTTCGTTGTGTTAAATTTTTAGAATTCAAAATTTTCTTTTAATATTATCCAAATTATGTTATTCAAATTCTAAGTTTGTATTTTTTGGGGGGCTTTCAATAAAGTTTCACACATAGGGTAGACCGGGGCTAGTTGGCCATAGGGGCACGTTGGGCCAGTCGCGATATTTTTAATACTTTTCGGTATTTAACACTGCCATTCCAGGCAAGTGTTTATTATCCAACCTCCCTTCTTCCATATCAGCGTCATTGAAGAAGTATTGTTTATTAAAGAATCGGCCAGAATTTTTTAATTTTTGCTTAACTGAGTAAATTTCCTCGCCCTCGCCTATGAATAATCGTTTTTTCTTTGCTTATAAATTATAATTTTCGTTTTTACAAATAATATTCAGGAAGATAATTCTTCAATGTTACTTTAGGGCTTGTTTGCTTATCTAAAAGCGTTCAGAATAAATCCCTACACTCATGAGAAAAAAAAATGGCGATACGGGGCTAGTTGGGCCATTTGGCATGGGGCGCGTTGGCCCGCTCTGCTACGCAAGGTTTATTAGGATGTGCGTTATAGAAATACTCTGAATATGTAGAATGGAATTGTACCAGATCTATTATACAAGATGCTTGTTATGAAAAACCATGTGAACTCAATTTTAATTACAATTACGCAATACTATTTGACGATGACCATAAAAGCTGTATCTCGGTTTCTATTGAATAGAAATACACAAAATTCGTATATAATACACACAATGTGGATAATAACACAACTACGTTACTTAAATTAATAAAGTATAAAAATATAGAAGATGTTTTGCGATTGTCGCTTCATGTTAGTAGTGGCTCAACTTACCTCGCACTCGGGGCAGGTTGGGCCAAGCGACTTGGTGCCAGTTTGAGGTTTTAAACCAATACTGATAGTTAATATATTCAAATTTTACTATTTCTAATTATTTCTGAAGGTTCACTAATAGTGTCAGCTTAAAAAAATTTTTAAAAAAATTGAATTCCTTTTTTTTTCAATTCTTAGAAAAAAACGGCCCAACTAACCCCAGTCTACAATACTCATGCAACCGACATGGAGCCGTTTTGGCTCCGAATTCGGGGGTATGCGTGGTGATAAAGTCCCCTCTAATCCTAAATCTCTGTTGTAAAATGTTGACCTGAACTTTAAATAAGCATCATTAGATAGAACAGAACAAGGATTGAAACATAAAAGTTCATAATTTGTGAAAGAACAACGGTTCTTCAGGCACTAGTGGCTTTATTTCTCGACATCTGGGTTTGTGAAATCTATTGTGATTCATGAACGAACCATAAATATTTTGGGGAAACTCGTAACATATTATTAAAGAGCATTAAAAATCCTAACAGATTCAACACTCCTTTACACTTCAATTCAATAACTACGTGAAAAAAAGGCAAACTTACCAGATCAAAAATAACAACGATTGCTCTGGAAGGCAAATAAATCAGATTTCCTCTTCCACAGGAAAGATTGTGTAACTAATTCAGTTCGGTGCGCTGCTGTACCATCTTTTTAGCTTCCTTTTTAATATCTTTTGTTAACGTTTAAATTTATGCCGAAACCGCGATTGGTAGCGCTGGCCGTATTACCCTTGTAACGAATTGTTTTCAGTCTTCAATCTTGTATCTTAAATACTGGACTAAGACAGCTATACCACTGTTTATTTTTATGTATTTGTTCTAGAGGAACAGACTGCACATAATGTAAATGTTTGTGATTGTTTATATTCGAGCTTGAAAAACCAGTTCAAATTTTCAAGACAATTCAACTACTTATTTGTAAATAGCTAAAATAATGTATGTTTTTGATACTAAAACGGCTATTGCTTTAGTTTGATGTTACACCCTCAAAGGCCACGGTGACGTAGTGGTAAGGTTCGAAACCCGATTCCACTAAAGATCAGTCGGTATTGGGCCTGTTACACGTTAAATCATACGTAGGGGGTTAAACATCCTCCCGCTGGTGTGGTGCGGAAGTTTGGAGAGGGAGTGCCAGCTCGGGTGTCTCCTCGTCATCTTACCGCGGTCAAAATGATGAGGTCCGTCCCAAACTAGCCCTCGTGTTGCTTCAAAACGGGACGTAAATATAACTAAACTAAACCATATCACCCTCAAGCGCTTTATATGAAGATAAAGTATTGTAATCCCCGAAAAATTCGACCTTGATGAATCTATACCTTTTAGACATCCCCGACTAAAAAAGAAAAAATTAAGTTTGTCCGTAGATACAACTCAAAGAGCTAGAAGAATCAAATTTGGCATGCATTCTTTACACCAAAATTGTAGATTTGTATCGAATTTAGGACAAAATCTTTCATCTGAAAAGATTTGTCTGCCCATCCTTGGGCATGTGGACTGAAGCGGTGAGATCCCAACATTAATTAAATTCTCTATTCATGACATTAAATAAACTAGAGACCTCACCAGGCCACTGATCGTATATATTTCGATGCATTAAAGACTATAAGATAAGTTGTAATCTTACTCAAGAAACAGGCTTGGATAAATGAATCGTTTAATAAATTTCTAGATTAATAGTACGAAATTCGCCCCATCCATTACGTACATAAAACAAATTACTTATTCTCTAGATTAAATAATCGACCAAATTATAAGAGTGCAAAGCAAAGAACCAACCTCACCGGACAAGTGAGGTTGGAACAGTCTTGCTAGTTCCATTAACCCTCTATGTATTCCGCGATTTTCGCGGGTCGGAAGCAAATCTATTTTCTGTTGCATCCCACGATTTTCACAGACTAATGTGTTTACTTAGTGCTTTTATAGCGTTGGATCATATTATACTAATAAGTTTCTCCTCTGGCCTGTGGAAGGCCTTACACCCTCCTGGGTAGGCTGGGCGGAGCGGGTTGTAAATAAATAAAAATATTATACTAATAAAGCTTTGCATATAAATAACTCGCTTGGCTCAACGGTATTTGAACACGTTTGCAAACGTTGCATCTAAATAATGATTTTAAAAAATCCTCAGTCCGAAGGTTAACCACTTAACTGTTTTGCCTGTACGCCATATGTGCGTGAAATTATCGTACTTTGGGCTCATAAACTAAAATTAATCCATAAACGTTGCAATTCGAAACAAAAATTATGTAACTTTCAAAAACATCCCAAATGCTCCATGGTATTTTAATTGAATCGAAAGCACATTTCCCAAAGAGAAGATGTCATCTAATTAGACAGTAGAGAAAATAAAACTTTTAAGTAATATTTAAGTAATATAAAGAGGATCGACTTGACCTCGGATAGTGGGTTTCGGGCTCGATTACATAGAAGATTCACTGCGCCTAAAGGTATCTTGAATGTTAATCTATATATATAAAAAGGAAATACCACCACTACTCACTCATCACGAAATCTTCCAAACCACGAGGCGTTGAAATTTGGCAGGTGGTTGCTTTTTGGGTAGTAAGTGCTCACCGAGAAAGGATTTTTCAAAATTTTAATTAGAATCTTAATTATTTAAAATTTGCCTTGAATTTTAACATTTTTCCGCAATAACTTCGGAGCATAATGTCGCAAGAAAACCATTTTAACACCACCTTAATGTTTAAAAAATTAGCTTTTCAATGACACCAATTTTGTTTCCATGCAACGTTAGTTTTAATTTTAATTAATTTTTGAAAATGTTTTCAAGCACAATTTCCAGGGGAGAAACGGCGTTGTTTATGGTTCCTCAAGGTCACAAGAACTGGAAAGGGAGGTGAGGCTTTTGTGATGGGTTTATGATCTAGGGGACAATTGCTGCCCATTCATATTTCACACCAGTGGTGGTGAGTCCCGAGGGGGCGAGGAGGGTCAGTGCCCTCCCCCACTTTTTAAAGGAAATATTAATTTTTTTATTCCATTTTAGCTGCCTGAAACTAGGAATTGCAAAAAAGCAATAGTGTTTGGGCAAAATAATTTTTTAATTATTTTTTTTATTTTATTCTCTACCCCTTATACTCACTTGTTGCTCACGGTCCCTCAAGGGGGACAGCAGCAGTGGCGGTTTTTCGCACAGGTGTTTGAGGCACTCGCCTCGTGAATCCAGGGGGCCTCGAAACCCATTCTATGTATACAGTAGTGCTAAGCTGACGGCGAATTTTCGACATTGGGTAGGGAGAGGGGACTCAAGTCAGTTTTGAGCCTGTGGCCTCAAATTGACAAAATCCGCCACTGGATGGGAGGGTTGGTGAGGGGTTACAATCTCGGGAGAAATGCTGCCCAGACATAGTTCACAACAATGGCGGAGAATTGGGGGAAGGGGGCGAGGAGGTTCAGTCGCCCCTATTTCATTTTAGCTGCCTGAAACTAGGAATTACAAAAAAGCAATAGTGTTCGAAAAAACTAACTAATTTTTCAATTTTATTGTCTACTCCTACTCTCCCGGATCTTTTATATGTCTTTAAATTTTTTGCCGCCTCACTTTTTCCATTCAATCTGGCACCCACTGGTTCAATACGGGACGTCCAGCATGTTCTGCTTTCGCGACCATATTGAGCGTTAATCATTCTACCGATGAGTGATAGATGAATTGAGTGAGGGTTGTTTCAAACGCAGTTTTTAAGTTTCGTTAGCTATGATGCATCATACAGAATTGTATCGCTGGCAATTTAAAATTTACATCGTATTTCGCAGATAGTAAAATAAATAAAATATGCATTTTTTTTTATCCATCTTTCCTGGGTTGTCGCGGATGAAACCACGACGGGGAATGCTATAATTAATTTAAAATACAAATATAAAAACTAATTTAAACGGGCGAACCAGCTGGTCGCTGAAGGCGGCTAGTCCTTTATAATTTTCCTTCTTAAGAAATAAAATAATAGGTGTTTTGATCGCTTTCCACTAATTTTTAAAGTTTTAATAATAAAAGGAAACCAGCGGTCTCCCCTGGACTTTCTCGTACACTCCCTACGCAAGCGGAAATATAAGACGCCAAGGGGAGTAAAATACGCCAGGCGGAATTAAAATGCGCCCAACGGGCGCGATTACGCAATGTGGCCTTGAGCCGTGGTATGATGAAAAAAATCCCGAATATTCAGTTTCAACACTTTTTTTCAATCGATTGAAACGAAAATTGGGCACAGATATACAATTAGGGTTAGAATACCTCGTACCAATTTTTTATTTATCTGAGTCATTGCGTTTAGGAGTAATCGTGTTCACGTGCATGTGAATATGCAGACTGACAGACAGCCAACCCTTTGACGGATTTGGTCCAAAATTTGATACGGACATTCCTGATGATGAAACAGTGTACCAAATTTTATCTATCTAGCAATTTAAGTTCTTGAGTTATTATGTTCATATGAACGCGGACAGACAGCCAGACGTACTTCCTTTGGATTCCCGTAATTTCAGAGAAATTGACTAATTTTATATAAAGCCCATCATCCATCCCTAGCTCCACAAGTGAACCTCTATCAAATAAGCGGTAATATTTCAACGCGAAGATGGATCGAATATCCTTCTCCATATACATATTCTGATTTTTGAAAAATTTTCTCCTAAAATATTATCAGAATTAATAAGATCTTCAGGATTATGTTTTTATTTTTAACATTATCTTAAAAAGCATCTAAATTTCCTAATTGCTTTTTTTTCAAAACTAATCGAAATAATTCGTCGGCGTTAGTCGGTTTTATAATAATCAATGGGCAAGTCGATTACTTATATGAGCGAATGCTCTAAATTCGTTACGCAACCCATTGCTTCAGAGAGGACGTTTGTACGCAAAAGGAAGAAAACAAACACTTCTCAATGTACAATTTTTCAAGGCCATATCTACATATGGCTATTATTATCCTTCTATGGCCTCGGCGCACTGTATAATTTAATTCCTTATTTATATGCTGAAAAATAATTCTTGCATAAGAAAAGTTATTCCACCTGTTATCAAATCTTGCAAGTTTTATATCTTAATTCTAGAAAAATTAATGAATTTTAATCTAAGCGGAACTTAAAAATGTAATCGCTTTAGCGTTTGTAATTTTGTAGGAAATTCATATTATTCACTAAGCCACCTTTTCTCAGCATTATTTTTGTATTTGGGACCTAACTTTGCATATCGTCCTTTTAATCGCATTCATTTTCTATGATTATAATTTTACTACTTTCCGATTAATATCAAAATATTTCTGATGTAAGTTTTGGTATTTATATATATTTTTAAGGGTGACGTTTTATTTGTGTTTTAAAAGAATGTTCTTTTCTTATTTGAGTTTCAATAACTCTTTGTTTTTCTTGACATTTGTATTTTTCTTTCTCGTATGCTAAAGCGAAAGCATTGTGATGACTAAAAAAAATTTACCCCCGAGCTTTTGATGAATCTCCGCGTTTTTTTTCCTCCTTGAGTCGAGGAAACAATTTTTGGAATTATGTCTCTGTGAACGCGAAAGCTCAAAAATGGAACAAACTTGACGAATGTTATGGGGTCTTGACTCCAAAATTGTGAGTTTGTATCAAATTTTGGTCAAGATGCGTCAAAAGGAAGTCTGTCCGTCCATCAATGTGCATTTGAACATAATGACTCAAAAACTCAATGAGCTGTGCAGATAATGTTTGGCATATGTTTTATCTCCGGGATTGTGGATCTGGATCAAAGTTTGGAGCAATTCCATCAAAAGATTGTATGTCTCGCCATTCGTGTGCATGTTAACACAATGACACAAAAACTCGATGAGCTGTGAAGATAACGTTTTGGATGTTGTTTTATCTCCGGAATTGTAGATCTGGTTCAAAGTTTCAAGCAATTCCGTGAAAAGATTGACTATCGGACTGTGTATTCGTGTGCATGAACTTAAAATGATAGCTCAAAAGTGCAAAAATTAAAGTCGGTATATGGTCTTGACGCCCAAACTGCAGATCTGTACCAAATTTTGGACCCAATCGGTCAACGCGAAGAGGTCCAAAATGCTTACTCGGTTCTCTTCTCTATATCCTAAATCGGTTTCAGCTTTTACTCTCCTCCCCTTCTGCTCAATATACACAGCAGAGATTATATCCGTCTTCCACGCTTTAAAACAGATTTTAAAAATGTCCAATTGGCAAATATGCAATATACACCGATTCTTTAGGCGTCTTGCATGCGTTGAATTCCTTGCATTGTAAAAGTCATCCATTGATGTTTTCAGTGTTGGATCTCTACGAAAAGTTGATTTCCCAAGGATTTTCTCTAATTTTCTGTTGGGTTCCTTCCCATGTAGGAATCGCGGGAAATGAACAAGCAGACAGTAATGCTCATTCAGCCACCCACTTTTCACATGAACCCGTGCCAGTTTGCTACCTCAAGAAATATATTAAATCATGTTTACAAATGAAGTGGCAGAGACACTAGGACCAACAAATAAATAATAAACTTCACAGCATTAAACCCATTATTGAGAACTGGTCAGAGGATGTTAACCGTAAAAGGGGCACAATTCTGACCAGACTTCGCATTGGGCATACCAGATTTACCCACCGTCATCTTCTGCTGGGTGAGCCGGCTCCTACTTGCCGACACTGGAGCTGTACTATGTCTGTGAAACACATACTCATTGAATGAAACATTTTAAAATCCATCGTTTGCGATTTTTTAACACGAGCTCACCTACTTTAACCACAATGAATGGTCGGCACCCTCACATTTACCTCTTTGATTCTTTTAAAAAGCACTGGCTTTTATCCACACATTTAAACAACTTGTTCCAAATATTTTACACCTCCCTCATTTTTACCTCTTCTCGCTAAATAAGCATGTGAAAGTTTAATTTCTTCTGCATTTGACTTTTATTCATTGTTTTTATATCCGCTTACTACCTTTTCACATATTACTACCTTGTTTGGCACAAGCATGGCCAAATACTGGCCCTTGCGCCAAAAACCCTCAAACAAACTCAAACTCTCTTCTCTATAAGATGAGGCTAAACACCGAACGAGCCATAGTATTGAAGTATACGAGAAAGTCGAAAGGAGAACAATCCATCGGTATTTTTTGTTTTGATAGAATGTATCTTGCCTTGTTTTGGTTTCAATAACTGGGTTTTATTATCCTCTTCTGTTCCTCAGGGCACCAGTGTGTCCTACATGTCATCAGAATTTTACTGTTCATCACATTTTAGTCGAATGTCCATCTTTTAAATCTCACCGTATTCATTAATTCCATTCATCGTCTCTAACCTTACAAGACTTGGTGGGTGAAAAACACCATCCAAACATTTTTAACTTTTTAGAGGCTATTGGCTTTTTACAAACATCTAAAGCTTTTAACTTTGATATCTGATTGTTTTGCATTTTGCTCAAATTTTAATTTTTTTTTTCATGTAACTCTTATCGCGTTTTAGCTTTTTTTACTAGTATACTGACACTTACCATTTGATTGGTGCAGTTTAGCCAGGAATGGCTCTTGAGCCATTAAACCCCACAAAACCAAACCAAACCTCTTCTGTTTCTCCATGATCATATGTGGCGATGGCATCAAGCTAAAATCTCTTTGAAGGCGAAAAATGTTATCTTTACAAATGCACTGTTGGCAATACAAACTTACAAACTAATTTCACTGTGACACGACTTGATGCTCAAAGAAATGGACACCACTTAGAACTAAAAAGTTGCAAAACCAGACCACTTGAAGGTAGTTCGGTCCAAATTTTGAGCCTGAATGAAACCTCAATCATTCCTTCAAGCGGTTTCTCGCAGGAAGAGGCGGGAAATGCATATTTCATATTTTGACAAAGGGCGGGGCGAGAATGGATGATGAGTTGTTTTTTAATAATAAAATCTTTTGGACAAAATTATATGGTGTGATAATATTTCTGAATTTTATTTACATACACTGTATAACTTTTAAAAAGGAAAGAAGGCGAAAACTATTATTTGCGAGACAACAGCATTTTATGATGAGTAGGGCCGTGATAGTCAAAGAAAATATTTTGGGTTCGCTGCCGAACCATGAAAAAAAGGAATGAAGCAGTTCGACTTCAGTAATTACGGCGGTTTACGTTTCTGCTCAGAATCTTATTCATAATTTCAGAGTTTTTCTGTTTCATACTTAATTCAGAATTAATGTCTGAAATATTAATGTAAATATACTCGCGGATCACTACGCTTTTCATTGACCGCTGTCTAAGAAGCATCATCTTAAAGAACCCGCACTGAATCATCGGGTCGAATGGTTCAAAAATTTATTAAAAATGGGGAGTGCATTTTGCGACTTGAAAAGATCTTCAGATTCTGTGGGGACATGTGCAATAGGCTTAATCAGTACTGAGTTTGGACTTGATAGGAGTGTTCCGGTTTCTGGAAATTGTTTTTATTATTATTTTCTTCAACTTGGTGTCATTCTAATACTCGGTTAACTGTTCTCGAGTTTTCGACGGTTTTAGGAATTGTTTTCCTTTGAATTTTTATCTTGTACAGTATAAAGTTTTTGTTGGATCTCTTGTGTGCTTTTGTGATGCTTATTGTCTCTCGATTTTTGTTTGTAATTGTTTGGTTTTAAATGCTATTGATTTTAATTTGGTTATCCTTATTTTTGTATGTGTTTTGTGTTTTTAATATTAAGCCTTTTCTGCATTTTTGCTCTTTGGGTTTTTGGATTTTTGCTCTTAATCTTTTTTTGAGTTCATTGTTGTAATCTATGATTTTTAAATTGTTCTGCTCACCCCTTGGAGTTCTTTGTAAATTCTTTTTTAATGTACTTCACATCTTTTGTTTTGTTTCCCTCCAGCCTGTGGAAGGCCTTGCACCCTCTTGGGTAGGCTGGGCCGGGGCGGGTTGTAAATAAATAAATTTAAATAATACTTAAATACAGTCTTTAGATTAAATAATGAGTCTGCGTCTTTTGACAAAACTCTGCAAAGTTGTGGGGTCAAATCTATATCTCACTTTCAAAACGCTTCCTTTTCCACGCCAGCTGTTGTCCAGATACTTCACTTCCCACTTCATCGCCAAAGCAAGCCGCAGTGGCCACGTGGCTGATTCTTGAGACAGTAGGGTCACGAGTTCGAGACTCGATTCCAAGGAAGACCTCAGTGCATACGGGCCTGATACACGCTAAATCTGTCGAGGGTCAAGCGTCATCATCTTAGTTTTGTGTGGAAATTTGGAGAGGGTGCCGGCTCGGATTTTGTCCTCGTCATCTGCGTTTAAAAAATACGAGGCACGTACCAAAATACCTCTCCTGTTGCTTAAAAACGTTACTTTAATATAACTAAACCAAAATCTATGGTTCTATGGTGTATCTGAATTTGTTTAACACATCTATCACTACGGAAGAGATACTTGTCTTCCAGGAATGTTCGCTGTGCACCAGAATCAAATTTCATACCAGTTTTGCTAAGCTGGACATGTTAATAGATGTCTGTCGAATGCATTAACTTTTCTTTCTTTTTGGTACATAAAATGGTAACTGTACAAGCATACCACGGCGAATGTGTTAAGTTGATGCAATTTGATAGATTACCCTTCCATTTTGAATCTACTAGTGGGCTGTTTGGGAGAGCTCTTGTAAAATTGTACCATAACGATTGATGAGGAACGCTTAAGCCAGAACCTCATCCTTCAAACTTTCAAATCATGTCAATGCAGAGGCATTCCTGAATCAGTTTACTGATTCAGTCAATTTCCAGCAATTTATAGCGTTCATAAATATATTAACTGATATATATACTTCAAAATTTAGTCTTGGAAGTTAAGAGAAAACGATTTACGCGTGCCTAATTAAAGACATGGTAGGCAAAAATGCGGTAGAAATGGATCAAGTTAACTCTGAGATGAGATTACTGGTTTGTGTCTCGAGATTATTAGTTTAGTTATATTAATTTCCTGTTCCTGAAGAAACATAAAGGCTATTTTCGGAATGACCTCGTAATTTATAACTGTGGTCAGACATGGGCCGGCACTTCTCTCTCAAAACTTTCGATTGCAGATTTAGCTTGCACAAGGCTCACATACACGATGGATCATGATAGGAATCAGATTTCGAACATGAAACCCTCCTATCCGTAAGCCAAAAGTTTACTACCAGGCAGTCTTCATTTAAGAAATCTCCGTTTCGGTCTTACTATGTAGGGTTTTCTTGGCTTTTAAACGAGTGTAGCACAAATCTGAACTAGTCGTCTTCAAAAATCTTTCAAGACGTCATTTTTTTATCATTTAGAGTAGAGACAATGATTCATTTATTTAACGCTGTTGAACAAATATCCGTCCCAGATAGCAATTTTAGTTTCCAGCCAAGTTGCAGCAGTCTTGCTCTACAAGTTTGCAAGATTGCAGCAAGTTTGACACGGCAAGACCGCAAGTTCATAACAAGTTTGAAACAAGCTTCCAGAAGCGCCGAAGTCACCACGCATCGTACTTGCTGCAAACTTGTCACGTCAAGTTCATTGCAAACGAGTAGAAAAAAGAGAGTACGCGTACGAACCTTGGATTCGAACCCCGGAAATCTCGGTTACCAACCAGTCCTGGTTTTCACAACCGATGCCAATGCTGCCGGTATTAGAATGAAAAAGATTTCCTCTGAATATAACTATAAAATTAACTCCAAAATCTTATGGACAAAATCTTATGGAAAACTTTTTCATTTGCTAATGAAAATAGATAATTCCTTACAGTAATTATATCAAGACATTTTCTTTTCATAGAGAATCTCGAGAGAAAGTCAACATAACATGGAATGAGAATGGCACAGTTAGCTATAAACAAATTCGCACATGGCATTTTCAAACTGATAGAACAAATGGATCCTTGGATGATATTATTACTACTCTCAATGTTCCTATGGTGGTAAGTACAAATTTTTTGTATAGTTTAGCAATTTTTTCTTCATAAATCTCATATGAAATATTTGAAGTTTGATTTGACTTATTTTCATCTTAATAATAAAAGCCAAATGCTTTAACATAAACCGCCAGTTTGATGAGTTTTATTAACCCTTAGCGTTCCGTTGTCTCCACTAAGGCGACATGAGTTGCATGCATACATTACCTTCAAATGATGCAATTTTTATTAAAACAATTTAGACAGGATTTTGCCGAGACCGTTACTACTTGTTTTGGTTGCTAATCAAAGTAATTGCGTAGTCTTTTAAGGAATTTAATCTGCGAATGGGACATGCAAAGTACAATAAGCACCTAATGAGCTTTTGGGTGGCAAAGGGTTAATATGAATGTATTCTTGACAATTAGGTTGCTTTTCACTCTCTTGAAATTTAGAGTACATCAAAAATGGCCAGGATTTGGAAACTGCTTAGCTCCACTTATAATCTCGTATCATACAAAGAATCTACAACATACGTCAACAAAAGTCTTCATCAACGTCGCATAGGCTTTCCAAAGCGAGCATCCTAGCTCATTTTTATTTAAAAAGTGAACCAAAAACGGAGGATGCCCATTCGAGATTCCACTGAATTAAAGAACGCCTCATAAAATGGGATGGTCCAAATTTAATGTGACCATACGTCCCGTCTTGAACAGGAGAGTCCCGTCTTGAACAGGAGAGTCCCGTCTTTTGGTCTCCAAGCACGGCTTCGGAACGCCCAAATGTCCCGTTTTCAGAAAGAGAGCAACCGATAACGATTTCAAACAAGAAGGCACCAAAAATATAAAAAATCCGCCAGTAATGTCTAGTAGCCCGGCGATGACGGAACATACGCTACAAGGGTCACACATATGTAAATTGGGAAGAAGCCTGCTATCTATATCTAGCATTTAGTTCCAACTACATTACACTGCATGAAGTGACGGAATGAAACACTGGGGATATTTAAATCCAGTATTGAAATCGTAACGCGAAACTGCTCAAACACTTTCACGCCAATAATTTAAATCAGCGGTTCCCAACCTTTTTGGTTGTGCGGGCCACCTGTTGTGTAAAAAATATTTTGAGGCCCACTAGCTAAGTATACAAGTAAAAAAAAATACAAATACGTATAATATACATAATCAAAACAAACAAGACAAAAATTCAAAACATACAATAAACAAAGGACAAAAAAAAGACAAAAATTTAATAAATTGAAAAATATCATGACGAACCGCTCGTCAGGAAGAGAAGCTCGCGTATGATATTAATAAGTGCTTTTTTTCTGCTAACGACAGACGAAAACCGTAAAAATTTTGTCGCTATCCCCTCAAAAAGTGCAAGAAAATTAAAGTTATATGCACGCTTATGTCAGTAATTAGTAAAGTTTACTATAAAAGGATTAAAAAATATTGTTTATAAAGCAAAAAAACAAGTGACGACTCTTGAAGCTCCCCAGACTTCCAGTCTTGATTAGCGTTCGGCGGCCCACTAATATGCTATCCACAGCTCACGATTTGGGAACCGCTGATTTAAATCATACGAACTTTCGTATAATTATTGAACATATTCTATGCATGGCCGGCACTAATGCATCGTAGAAAGGATATTTTTCTTACGAATAAGTAGCGGACGAGCTAGAAAACATAGTTGGAAGTCGCAATTTATAAAGCAACGTTAATTACCAAAGCAAATTTTAAGAAATCTTGCTAAGAATTTCATCCTTATTCCAAATGAACACCAAATATACAGAAGCAAAATACATCCTTCTGAAAAATGCAAGATCACATGAATTATTTATTTTCACGAGTTTATTCCTGTTATTTTCATTAATAAATAAAAACTGAAGAAACGTGTGTTTTCTTGAATTCACATAATATTACCTAGAAATTAATATATGGCCCGTTTTGAGGGAAAAAATAAATGGTCACTTTATCCAAATTAGATCTGCTAAGGGATCAACTTCGTATGGCGTGAAAGTCAGGAGCGTAATCTACTGTCTCACATGCCATCCTTGTCATTTGACCAAAGTTCAAAATTGCGAGGTCCCCCTCCAAAGACCTCATGTAGCTTCAAACCAAACTTTAATTTTACGAATAACAACTCATTTACTGCATTGTGTATCCTTCTGATTAGAATTTTAATATATAATAGTTAAATAAAACTATTAGTTTCAGAATCTAAAATCAGGTTTTTTGAAATTGTAAAGATCACTTTTCGAAATTTAAAAAAAAAAATGCATTTAAATCATCTCTTAAAATCGGGTTTTAATAAATTCAATGAAAATAGTTTTTAAAAGCACACTTTTATTAGTGAGCTAAAAAGTAGGATTTTTATTTGAATTATTTTCCACTTTTTAGCCTTTAATTTATAGTTCATTAATATAAATATTACGGAATCTTGAAATAAAATATTTCACAAATTTACTACCAGATGGCGCCACGAGTGCGGAATCAAATTTAATTAAATTAATCGATAAACTGATAATTAAGTTCTTAAAATATTTGAATAGTGTATTTTCATCGCGAATACACAAGTGTGCGAAATTTCAAAGCGCTACTATATAAGCAAGGGGTGTAAAATACGTTGCAAAATTCCACCTTCACAAACATGAAACAACCCAAGTTAAATAAAAGTGCATAAAAACCGCCAGAATGCAGTCTCGACTCATTAATCAACTTTATTTCTTCTTTTCCTTTCTCATTTGTATAAAGTATATGTATGGAAACACATTTTCATGCCTCTAGATTTTACATTACACACATGATATTGCAAACACATTTCCTGTTTAGCATTTGCTAGCAGTACGCGCACAGTGTTGCCCGTGGAATCAGGACTTCGACAAAATGAGGGGAAAAAATGCCCACAATGGCACGAAAAAGTTTTGAAAATAAAATCAAAACAAAAAATACGCATTATTGATTTTCTCGCTTATTTTTCCTCTCCATAATGACGTGAATGTAATGACGTCACCGGAAGGAATCGGATTGAAGAAATGCAAGCTGGGAATGAAAGCATATTACGTCACCTCCTGCGAGGAAGCAACAATGCATTCTGGGATTGTTCAGAGAAACTCTCGCTGTCAAATCTCGCTAGCAAAAAAACTGAACTGATCAGGGAAAAATTAAGTTTAAAAAAACGGAATAAGATATTTTAACCGTTCTTGCCTTAAATCCGACAGAAACGTTCCAGTTATAAGTTGAAAAAAATGAAAATTATAGAGTTGGTGGAACGTCAGATGCGAAAATTTGAAGAAATCTTTATGAAAAAAATTACCATAAAAGTGACTATTATATAAAAATTTCTCAAAATTCAGTAAATTATGTTGGCAATTCAAAGCAAACTTCATTAGAACGAAAATTGTTTGCTCTATCCTATGGTGTATTGATTGTTTTTCAGCGATCATTAGAAAAGATAACTACAGCCGTAAACGTACCAAAAATTACCCAAAACAACACAAAACATTAAATAAAAAATTTTCTAGATTAAATTTTAAAATTCTGGCTTCGAGGTTCATTGCGTCACCATTACGTCTACCTCTGTGCCAAATTTCATGGCTGTAAGTGCGATAGATTCGTCTGGACATCGCACACACGCAAACATTACCTTTTATAATTATAGATTATGAATTGAGAGCATATATGTGCAAAACAAATAAATCAGGTGTTTATGCTATGCAACAGTAGTTTAGAGGGCTGGATTAAAAAGGATGAAAGACAGTTCTGCCTAAGTATGTTTGAAAGTATGACTCCAAAATCCCGTCCGCTTGTCTTCGTTTTCTTTATGTAAATCAAAATTGCTTTTCTTCCCATACAGAGATGGCTCTCTTTTCGTAAAAATGAAATTTTCTTATAGTAAATGCATGGCTAAAAAATCCTAAAAGGAACATTTCATGAACGTGACCAAATTAATACGTAGGGAGATAACGCACTGGCGACGAGCAAAGATTATTCTAAACAACATTTTTAAATGAAAAGACATTTCAGATCTTTTTGAAGTTTCCTACTAAGCGCAAAAACATGCAAAATTCGTAATTTCCATGATAACTGCAGTAGTTTTCTATGTAATAGGAGTAGAAATTGACGAAAATGTCTTGGTAGTTTTCAAGTCTGATCAAACTGGTGAATTTTAATAGCTCGTGATATTTTTTTTACTATTTTCTTGGATTTATGCGTCAGGGATACAAATGAATAAACTCGTTTTCGTATGATTCAAGATCATATGAGCAAGGACTCCTCTTTTTCAAGATTTAACATAAATTATAATGTTGGTAAATACTTCGTTTATTCTTCTTTGTCTTCTGAAGTAATGAAATCCTATTACTGTTCAAAAGCAAGCCGAGTCAAAACAATGCATTTTCTTTCAGAGATGATTCTAAGTAATCATGTCAAGGCAAAATTTGTACTAATTTTTATTGTTTGAAACCTGTCGTTTAGTATATATGTATAATCGTGCAATAGAGGAGAAATTGTGTTTTCTTATATGCAATACAGTAGAACTTGGATTAACCGTCATCATCCGGACCAGGGAATGACAAATAACAAAAACCTCTTAATGCATACCCAGATAACACGTATGTTTGCAGCAAGTTTGATTTTGACTTGATATTACCTTGCAATGGCAAATTTGACGCGTCAGCTTGAAGCGAACTTGTGGCAAACTAACAATGCAAAATCACCACCCCTCTTTGCAATGCAAGCTTTCTGCAAGTTTGCAAAACAAGCTTGATGCCAAGATGATAGCACAAAGAGATAATTATCCTTGTCTCTGTTTTTAAAAAACATCCGATTTTTAATAGCATCTCCTAGACCGTCCTTCTTTTTATTAATTCAATAAATCAATGATAATTTGTGAAACTAACGATTTTATAAAAAAAATTTTGAAACATTTTCCCTCTTTTTTACTAAATATAGTACTCGCACTTTAAAGAAAACTATATCGCCTTTTTCTTAATATTGAAATTTTAACGTTTATAAACAAAATTAAACCTAAAAAACAGTCAATGTTTGTTGAAAAATAATAACTTGCACTTTGTCCCATTTTAAAAGTAATTACTTTTGAAACCTAATTTCATAATTTATTCTACTAGCAGAACGTAGTTATTAGCTAAAATCGCTCTCTCTTTGATTTCAAATCATGTTCTCAACACAAAATTTAAAAAATTAATGAAATCTAGAAAAGAGTTTAAAATATAAATCGTATGCGCGATGTATTAGCGAAATCTATCTTCTCCTCTCAGAGTTTATCTGGCCGAGTGGTTAAAGCGTCCACTTTGGAATTCCGAGGTTTTTTTCGTACTTTGTTTTTGCTATGTTTGCAATGAGTTTGACGTCACAAACTTGCTGAAAGTTCGTCGCGTGGTGACTTCGTCGCTTCTGCAAGCTTGTTTCAAACTTGTTTCAAGCTTGCACTCTTGTCGTGTCAACCTTGCTGCAAGCTTGCAGATTTGCAGTGCAAGTTTGCTGCAAACTAAAATTGCTATCTGGGTATGTACAGCAACTTGATTTCACTGCTGGCTCGGGGCGAAAATGAAAATAAAATCCTTTAAAAGGGAACAATACATACATATTGTATTTAATTTAACAAAACGATCGTTATAAACTTTAATATAAGAGTAGTAATGTACAGAAATGTATTGCAATACTATAAACCTACTTTTTAAGATGATGACGGATAGTTGAAGTTGACGGTTAATCGAAGTTTTAGTGTACTACTAGTAAATACACAAATTATGTGTTAACTGGGCATGACAAAATACTTCAATGGGAAACGAATGGAACGAAAGTAAATTCCCCGGTTAACAGGTTAAGTTTCAGTGGCGAATTCAAGGGGTGGCTATGGGGATGCAGTTCCCCCCGCCCCAGAGCTGAGCCAGAATTCTTGATTTTATTTAAAATCATAACAACTGTTTGTTCTTAATTTCCCTTTTAAAAAAATAATGAAAACGTGGCAACATTGCTTCCTGGCTTGACTGG
Source organism: Araneus ventricosus (assembly GCA_013235015.1). NCBI lineage: Eukaryota > Metazoa > Arthropoda > Arachnida > Araneae > Araneidae > Araneus > Araneus ventricosus. The sequence continues at coordinate 25,128 of BGPR01008914.1, read as the reverse complement.
CTCGAAAATTTTCCTACTTTTCTAGCCATTCCACTTATACTTGTAGCGTTGATGCGATCGAAGACATTTTTTGGCTAGTTATTTCATTGTATTTTTTATTAAATTATCGAAAGTATTGTAGGGTTCTTTATTATTCTTATCGTCAGGTGAGTAAAGTTAGTGTTTTGGTGTACATAAGCCATGAGGTTTGACATTCGTCACGACGATACAAAATTTTTATGACCTCAGCACCCCTTCCCCTGACCCAAATCCTGGATTCGCCACTGTTAAGTTTTGCTGCAATTAACACGTGAGCAGAAGAATAGTATTTGGCTTATAAAGGCGTTCTACAGGAATTTGATCTTTTCCCTTCGTGTTTTTTAAGAGGTTGGGGTGGGGACGCTGCTATGGCAAGGTGGAAGAGTTTCGTTTTAGGTACTGTGGGCTTGAGACATGAATCTGTCGAAGATCCCCCGTCATCTTGAGACATGAATCTGTCGAAGATCCCCCGTCATCTTGAGACATGAATCTGTCGAAGATCCCCGTCATCTTGAGACATGAATCTGTCGAAGATCTCTGTCGTATGTATTTCCTGAGCTCATGAATTCTATCGTAAATCCGAACATCCTCAGACAGATATGGTGTAGAGGTTCGGAGAGTGGAGTGCTAGTATAGCTCTCGTCATCCGACAAAATTTATTGAGTCCGTCCCAGATAGAACTTTCTTTTGTCCCAAAAGAGAACTGAAGTGTTCCAAATAATTCCATCAAGTAAATTTGACTTGAAAAAGACCTTCGAAGTATGTACTATGATGAAGGTGATATAAGAAATATACACTTCTATGGTGAAAATGGTTAAAAAATAGATTACCAGACTTGAAGGAGTTAAATCAAATCGAAATACACTGCACAAAAATGGCACAAGTCTTTAAATTTACAATTTTCACTAGTTGAAACAAAATCAAAAGATTCAAAGGCCATTTTTCTAGTAGAGGTATAATAAAATAACTTTGGGAGTGAGATTAATTTCATAAAAGAAATTCATTTAGCTTATTGGATATCATTGATTTTTTGTTAATTAATTTTATTAATTAATAATTACCAAGTCAAGACACTTCGTTATGGTTTGAGATAAGAAATTGGAACATCCAAGTTTTTGTTTCATCGAAAAATTTGGCGAGAACTTACGCCAACCTTAAAAATCCATGAGTTTGGTGGCAAGTATACTTGCCATAGCCTTAGAAAGGGTTAACGAAGGTTGGAAATTTAGTAGTTGCAACCATATAATTACAGCTGGTAATAAGCACTAGTAAACAACTTGTTTCCAGCGATGTGGAATTCGTAGAATATCTGACGCAATACCAAATTTTGTTGATGATTCGGATGAAGCGGTCTATCGCTTTAAGAATTTCTTGAATTGTTTCTGGTAGCAATTCGTGACTGATTTGTTGCTCGCTGGGTCAAGAAATTATTCTTCAACATCCGTAAGCACTTGTGATTATGATTTACTTCCAAAGATAACTTTCAAGTAACTTTGGAAGAAACCACTTCATGGCATTCTCTACTGAACTCTTCCAGAGATTCTTAAAGCGATAGACCGCTCCATCCGAAACGTCAAAAGAACTGGTATTGCTTCAGATATTCTACGACATCCATGTCGCTGAAAGCAAATTGTATACGACGCTGGTCACGACACCGAAGAACTAGGAATGTTTCAACCTATTACTGTTGTTGTATCGGCTGTAATTGTATGGTTGACGCTATTAAATTTCCAACCCTTGTATATAATTCTAAATGTGAAATAAATAGAGTAGGAAAAATATCGAAAGAAATTAAAATAAATTGAAGTAATAACACAATAAAAACCAAAAAATGAACAAACATTAACACAATCATAGAAAAACAAAAAGTTAAAAAGTAAAGATTATATATAAAAAACAGAAGATTTAAACAATAACGATAACAATACACTTTTTTGCGTGATCAACGCAGCAGCATCAAATGATTGCATTAACAAAAATTACAACAAATAATATTTAAAACAAATAAAGTAGAATTTAGAAAGTAAAAAAATATTCAAAATGGAATGAATGAATAAGAACTCGAATGACGAACTTTTTCGAAGACCACTCGCCATAGAAGTTCTAAAATGGACAAAATTTTCTGTCAAGGGTAAGATTATAAATCCAAAGTATACCCTTTGTGGTTTTGTTTTAATTAATATTTAACTAATTAATTTATATTTAATATCTTTGTTAATTATAACTGTTAACACAATCATTGTACTAGTAACGCGCGAGTGCAGCAGCAAACCAAAAATAACAATCGAAAGAATAAAAACAAAAATTCAAAATGGAGGAACTCGGCCATGCACTTTATCAAGAGTCGCACACAGCAAGAGTTCAAAAGAAGTCGGGATTTTTTTTCTGTAAGGGGCTTGGCAAAGTGTCCGAAAAATCCCGAATTAGAGTAGAATGCTGTCACTGTTTGGTTATATTAAATAATACTTAATAAGTCATGTAATTTTCAGTCAAAACATCCCTGTAAATAAAATGTGTAATGCAAAGCTTTTTCACTCATACAGTTTATTTTAAGGCTGCCGCTATGAAAGGTGTACAGATGAATGAAGATCTGGTCTTCTTTGCACTTGAGGAGATATTTTCGCAGCTTAACTGTACATGGTTTGTCCGAAAGAAAGTGCGAGAACTACTCTTCGAAGGTTACGATGACAAATTGATGCAAGTTGCTAAAACTTTCATGAATCTACCATACGATAAATTTGGTTGGTTTTATAAAGTAAGTTGAATGTTTTGTGTTATGATCTCCAAGATAAACGTATTTTAAATATTTATTTACCATTATACAGATTAAGTTATAAATCTTTAATTTTATCGCTGAACTGTTACGACGCCTTTTTAATCCTTAAATGTATGTCGTTGCCAAAAATCTACAAAATGGTTTTATTTATTTATTTTTGTCTCAACTAACGTCCATTTTATGCCCCATCTATTTTTAAATACTTTAAAATAAAACTAAGATTTATTTTTTTTTTTCGTTATCTACAACTTCTAAACTAACTGAAAATATTTTTTTACAAAGTATAAAAAATCTTGCAATTAAGGGTTTATGTTCGAATTTATTTAAGGTATCGTTAACTATTAGGTTAAATTTATTAGTTAATTAGTAATTTAGAATAAATTTTTGCACTTACGATAAATTCCATGATTTCAAGTGTTAGTCAATTGACCAATGAAACTTAAAAAAATGAGAATAAAAGGAAATTAGTTCAATGTTGTTAATTAGTAAAGTTCTAATGAAATGTTTCAAATCAAGATGTCTTTCTTAATCAGTACTGGGTATTAATATTGAAGAATCTGACAAACATCCACAGTTAAACCAGCGTTATTACCTTTAGTTTAAAAAGCGTATTAAAAGAAGGTAGTCAAAAGAATTAAACTGAGTTTGATTATGAATTATTTCATTTTATTTAATGTTTCAAAATTCAGAATTTCCATCGGAAATTGTACTCCTCAGGTCCACCATTCTAAAGCAACATTTATTGAATATTTATGGTGAATATCCCTAAGCTCTTCCTAACAAGTCTGTGACTGAATCATTTCTTTCTAAGGGTGCTTTTTAAAATTTCTTTTCTAGAAATAATGATCCATAAAAGCAATCTATGGACTCTTCGACAACAATTTTTGTTTAAGGCTGATTAATTAATATTCTTTTCATGAATTCTCTGGTAACCATGAGAAATCTGTTTCCATCCAAATTGTAACTTTGTTAATTGCAATATCACTTGCCTTTCATCAATTGTAATGTTCGTAGGCTAAAAACGTTTGAGTTAGCGAACTCCGTTTAAACCAGTGCACATTAGTAACTATGGGACTGATGGAGCAGAATCTTAACTGAGTAAAAATTAAATATTTGAGCTAGTAGGCGAATATTCCTCGCTAGAAGCTTAAAACATTGTTAATCTACAGGGTGACTTTTAATAAACCTACAACTTTTAACTGAAATAACTCTTGAGTAGTTGCAGATAGCGCTACAAACATTTTATTGAAAAGAATGTTGAAAAGGAATTGAATGCAGAATGTTTTCAAAGTGAGAACCGTCAGAGGTGATACAATAGCGCAACCTAGTCGCAAAGTTGTCAGTTACAAGTTCAAGAGTTTTTCTTTTAATGCTTGCACATGAATCGGTTATGGACCTTTTGAGGCTAATAAGGTCTGTCGGCTTCTTCTTGTACACAAAATATTTCCTATAACCCCAAAGAAAGAAATCACATGGATTCAGATCTGGTGAATAAGGTGGCCAATGCAATGCACCAGGATTTCTCTAGACGGCTTAGGTCGGTTTCTGAATGTTGTAGACCACTTCCTTAGCAATAGTATGGCATTCTCGCCGCATAAATACCAATTTTTAACTATAAATATACGATCTTTGGTTAAATATGACACTTAGGGAGACATTTTCAAAATGGCGTGGAACTGATACGAAACAAATTCCTTTTACGCCCTTTGCCACTGCATGCATTCTTGGCGCCATCTAGTGGAACTCTGAGAAGTTATTTCAGTTAAAATTTGTAGGTTAATTAAAAGTCGCCATGTACTTATTAGAATTGTCTGTATTCCCCCAATTGATGAGTAACGCACTTCGTCAAAATATATCCCATGACTATTTTTACTTTGAATTTGGTATTGAAGCATATTCCTTTTTGATGATTTACTCTTTAAGTTATATTGTAAACTCGATGGGTTTTTTTCTGAGGCGTGTACTTTTTGTAACATCAGATTACAGTTTAACGTATGAGCAAATACTTACTGTTAAAGAAAGCTATTTTAAACCAAACTATTATTTATACACTCCATTAAAAAGTTTTAAAAATGCGTGTGTTACCGTAAAAGGGGCATAATCCCGACAAGACTTCGCATTGGGCATACCGATTTACCCACCGTCATCTTTTGTTGGGTGAGCCAGCTCCTACTTGCCCACACTGTAGCTATACTTTGTCTGTAAAACACATCCTCAATGAATGCACACATTTTCAAATCCATCGTTTGCGATTTTTTAACACGAACTCGCCTACTTTAACCACAATGATTGGTCGGCACCCTCACATTTACCTTTTTGAATTTTTAAAAATCACTCGTTTCTATCCATACATTTAAACAACTTGTTCTGACTATTTTGCGCCTTGCTCATTTTTAACTCTTGTCGATAAATAAACATGTGAAAGTTAAATTTTTTCTGCATTTGACATTTGATTGTTTTTTATATCTGCTCACTACCTTTTTACATATTTCTACCTTGTTTGGCACATCAGGACCAAATACCCTTGCGCCATAAACCTCCAAAAATGCGTGTACAAACTTGTATGACCACTCCTCAGTGTCCTTTTTACATATTTCTACCTTGTTTGGCACATCATGACCAAATACTGGCCCTTGCGCCATAAACCCCCCAAAAATGCGTGTGCGAACTTGTATGATCACTCCTCAGTGTCCGTATTTCTCGCATTAATGCTCTCGGGGTGTTACGTCGAGTGTAATTGACTTTTCTTGACTTTAGTGAAGTTTTTTCGCTGAAACGATCTGAGGATACGCACTTATTTAGCCTAAATTGCATATTCATAATTTACGACTTGAACAACTGTTTTAAATCTAAATGTCCATCTGATTTTTCAGTGTAAATCACTTTATAAATTAAATGAAAATGGCTTTCAGAAACGTTTACAAGAATACCTGTAAAAATATATCAAAAATTTATAACCGTAAAAGATTAATTACGGGAATTTTGGAATACTTTTAACAGCGCAATGAGACTGATGATGGTGAGATTACTTCATTCACTGGAGCAACTGATATCCAGAAAGTGGACGAAATAGACATGTGGAATGGGGTACAGTAAGTAAAAACATTAGTATTTTATGATAATTATCTTATTTTTCGATCGCTTTTGTCGATTTCGATTCATATTTCAAATTCGAAGCCAAGAATATGAATGAAATTATGATAATCTATAGCAAAGAGGTGATTTTATGCCATAGTAATATAAATGGGTTTTTTTCAGGAGTGTTTCTGCTTTTGAACCACCATGCAACATGATAAACGGATCAGGTGATACAATACTCTTATCTTTTAATTATAGATATACTATCTTATTGGTATACCTTCTTTTGGTTTGAAATAGGCAATCGCACATTTTGTTGTTTGTTGGCTGCCAATAAATCGATTTCTAAACATATCTATACGTAAAGAGTTTAAAGAATATCAAAATAAACAAGCTTACTGCTTTATATGTTTTCTTATTATCATTAAAATATCAACGCATACTTTTGAGCGGCAAATTAAAAAATGCAATTTGCAGTACAACTGGGAAAGAAAGTTCATGAAAATTAAATAAACAAATGGATATGAGAAGTTCCTTTCCATGGTCAAGACTTGATGTTCACTGCTATAAACAATGACCGTCATGCATACTAAGAACGATCATTGTGTCCACGGCAAAATGGGCTCCATTACAGCGGGCCCATGCAGCGAAACCACCCATCACCGGGTAAAACGATTTGATGTCGGAGGCACGCTTTAATCAGATATCTCTTTGACTGGCAATCCAAGCATAGAGCCTGCCATCTACATATTTACGGTGGTCCTCCCCCTTAGAGGTATATAAAAGAATAATACAAAAAAGTAATAATTTTGAAGCGTAAAATTGTACTTTACGTTGTAAAAGCGCTCCAAGATTCCCTGTACTCTTTATACAATTTTATAAAAAAATTAATTAACTTTATGTGTAAATATTGTTTTATATATTTGATAGCATACAAGCGAAGTATACAGACTGACGTAGAATTTTGGAATATTACCAATCTTAAAAGGTATGAGCAAGCCTAAATCCGGGTATGTTAATAACTTTAATTAATAAGATGAGAACTAAAACAGGTTAAGGAAAACCACTAATGCTACAAAAGCTCTCTCAACCGCAAAAAGAAGAAAATAACTAATTTCCTTAAGTCCCGTTAATAATTTTAGTACGAATAGAAACGGTAGAATGATTTTAAAATAATAAAAATGGCGAAAATTGCTTTTAATAATATCTTCAGTGCAAATGTGAAATATAGGGCAAACAACTTTAAAAATATAAGAAAATAAATGTCAAATTCTAGACTCAAATTTATTTTTAATAAAAAAATGTCATTTTGTTCTCTTTTCATGCAGTTTCAAGTAGACTCGTATCTGAATATCTAGAGGGAGAGGTGCGTTTCCGCAAATTTTAGTTTATATTAAAAATCACTATCGGTTTTTAACTTGCATATCGTGACGATTACGATTTACAAAATGAACGTTCGCTATTTTTTTAATTCCTTTTTACGATATAATTCTGAGACCCAGGTGAATAAGAATATAAAAAATGCGTAGATGTTAAAATTGAATGCATATGTTCAATCCGAGATTTTCAAAAGTGATTTGAAATAGTTATTTTCAATAAAATGCTATATTATTATATAAAACCCTTTTAGAGTTGACGACGAAGGTCCAAAATGGGGTGATAAAAAACATTAAATCATATAGTTTTGATAATTGTTAGTAGGTTTGTAAATCGTGATTATATCGTATGAACAAGCGTGATATCGTATGAACATAATAAGTCCCCGGTTCTGGGGGGGTGAGCTCGCGGCGCAATCTTGGATTTCATCCCCCCTTTTTTTGGTTTTTCCTGAATATCTAGAACACTATTCGGTTTTTAAATACAATTTATTTAACAAATTAAAGAGCTTAAAATTCCCTACAAATACATTTTTTATTTTTCTCCAGCTTTAAGTTTCTCAAATAATGGGTCTCAAAGGTTGCTGACATCTTGAATTTCCTCTCCTTTTTTTAGTTTTTCCTAAATATCTAGAAAATTATTCAGGTTTTAAATACAATTTATTTAACAATTTAAAGAGCGTAAAGTTTCCTACAAATATATACTTTTATTTTTCTCCCAGATAATGGGTCTCAAAGGTTGCTGCCATCTTGGATTTCCTCTCCCTTTTTTAGTTTTCTTGAATATCTCGAAAACTATTCAAATTACATGTGATTTAACAAATTAAAGAGTGTACCGTTCCCTACAAAATGGATGCTTTGACTTTTCTTCAAGCTTTTAGTATGTGTATAGGAAGCCCCTCACGAAAATGTGTACCAATTTTCAAAACTATATAATTTAATGTTTTTTTTCAAACCCTTCGTTGACTGGACTATAACAATTACTCAACGCTCATGTTGTGCATTTTCTTCCTTCTCTTGCAGCTGGTGATATGTGGCCACCTAGTAAATCCCACCGTGATCAAGTGACGCTTTTCGTCACTGATATATGCAGGTAAAGATAAATTATTCCTGATAAACACTCATTAACAGTTTTTCATCGCTTTAGTCCGAAATGCAGTCGGTTATAGTGCTTTCGGTGCTGGAAGTGACATTTCCAGCCCCTACAAATCTACTTAATATTTTTTCTTTACAGCTCGGAATAAATTTTAAAGATGAATTAAGGTTGAGAAGAAATGCATAATCGTCGCTTGGTTGTACTAGTAATACGTTAAAAACCGAAACCATTGTGGATATTAAAAACAAATGATAAAAATGAACGTACTTGTGAAGTTTTCTGTGAACCTTATTGACAACGATCGAAAAGAAATAATTTCCCATTAAACATAAAACTATGTTTCTGTTCCAAAAAGCAATCTATGCAACTGATGTCTTTTCGACATAAGTTTTTGCAAATGTGGCTCACAACTGGTTTTTGGTATTTTCTTGGAAAAGGTTTGAAAGACCGTCATGGCAGAGTCCCGTCTTCATGTCCGAAGGTTGACTGTTTCTAGAACCAATTTCTTCGAAGATCCGCCGTGCATGTGGACCTGATGCACGTTAAATCTGAAGTCTAAGATGAAACGTCCTCCTCTTAGTTTGACGTGGGAGTTTGGAGAGTTAGAGGGCTTCGAGCTCAAGTGTCGTCCTTGACATTTGTCCACGTTTCGAAATTACGAGACCAGACCCAAAATTTGAAATTATCACTAGAATATAACTTTCAAAATGGGACTGTAAAGAATATAATTTTCAAAAGGGGACTGTAAAGAATATAATTTTCGAAATGGAACTGTAAAGAATATAATTTTCAAAATGGAACTGTAAAGGATATAATTTTCAAAATGGAACTGTAAAAATATAATTTTCAAAATGGGACTGTAAAGAATATAATTTTGAAAATGGGACTGTAAAGAATATAATTTTGAAAATGGGACTGTAAAGAATATAATTTTGAAAATGGGACTGTAAGGAATATAATTTTGAAAATGGGACTGTAAAGAATATGATTTTGAAAATGGGACTGTAAAGAATATAATTTTCAAAATGGGACTGTAAAGA